>CM066973.1:5552630-5613528 GCA_033971965.1 Cucurbita ficifolia | reverse complement strand
TATTCAATGGGATGTCAGCTTATGTACCGTACCTTTAGGGGTAATCGATGCTAAGAGCATCTCTTGCTCGGTGTTCCTTCCTTATAGTATTTAATAGACTTTAGCATCCTGAGAACTCAGCAAATCTTGAGGTCGTGATGTTCAATTTTATAGATAGAGCCGTTTCTTCGTTAGTGGGAGCTCATGTCAGGATAGACCAGTGAACAGGACTTTCAGACAAATATCACTATACTTACACGTAAGATTACCTTATGTTGAGCCAGATGATCTAGAGGAGAGGCATGGGAAATGATGAGCCCTCCCGTGGGAGATGTTCAGGAGCCAGAGCCTTTAGGGATTAGGAGGTCTACTCGAGTCCATCCTGAGACCATCCACTATTTTTACATTTATATATCATTATATATGCACATGGAAGTTGCACCAGATGATAACTCCGTGGAGTAAGCATGTAGGGCTTTGCTTAATGCTATGTAATGAACATGGCATGGGAGCCGTAGATGAGGGTGAGGGATATCCATTATCTATATTCGTAAAATAAGGGGGGGATTTCACCTATCTTCTTTTACCTAAGGAAGGTTGCAAATGGATTCACTGTAGGCGGTGGCTATCTGTACGGGTGCTCGACTTCTAAGGGCCCTTGCTTATCCTAAGATAGGAAAGACAATCCTATTCTCTTTGTTACAGTTAGTTTTACTCACAAACTATTCGAGTTTCGGATAACTCACTAGGCAGGAACATCACTTTGATTGAAGAGCAAACAGTGGATGAAGAAAGCTTTTTGATCCCGGAGATTATGATGATATGTAGATATCCAGATTTTGTAAAAAAGATTCTTCTTCTTTATACGCGCGCCCGGTGGATTGAAACTCAGAGAGCCGGAAGCTTTGCCTACATACAACCCCGCATCGGGTGGCTTTGGAAATTCGGCACAAGGTATTCCGGTAGAGAGCTCTTGGTCCTTCCAATTGGATTGGGAGCTTTTTAGATTGCTGGAGCTGGCAAAGTTACCCCGGACTTCCAGTTCTTCTTCTTACTTATGTATGGCTCGAATCTAATCTAAGCGGTGGTTTTTTCTTCGTGAGTGGGGGAATCCGTGGTAGCCTCCTGCTTAGGTTAGGGGTCACCCTTAGCGATCTGCTTTCTGAGGATACTGGGTCTTTCCGCCTTTTATTCTTTTATCAAAGAATCCGCAAAGAAAAGACCACCTTGAAGTATGCATCCATATGGCCTGGCCGCCCCATGAGTTTCTTCTTCGTATTGCGAGCATTATGGATCTTCATAGTCTATAAAAGGTTTCAAGTCCTTTCTGCTGAAGAAGAAATGTGCCGGTAAGCAGACGCCGCCACTTGGCTTAGTAGGAAGAGGATGAAAGTTTTCCACCTACTCCTTATTATAAGTCTTTCATAAAAAAAAAACAGAGTTTGTTGCTGTTAGTGAATTTTTCACCAAGGTGAGCCTATAAGAAAAAGAAGCTTTAAATTCAATTCTTATGAGAAGTTATGATAATGAATGAAGTGGCCTTGATAACGTGCATTATAGCGGTCATGGTCTTGGTTGGCAGATTACCGCACCCCCTCCGCCTCCCCCTGTAAAGAACTGCTATTATAAGAGAAATGAATTAAGATATTATATCATCCTCCTATCTTCGACAAAAAGAACTGTTTTCTTCAATGAAAGAAGAAGGTTAGACCCTTTGCTACGGGGAAGAAAGAAAGAAAGATTTTGGCTCCGAGGGGAAAAGCATTGGCTTTCTATCTATCTGTATTGGTCTTTTCACTCCTATGCGGATTTCTTATTGCATAGCAGAGTCAGTCGGGATTCATAGAACCAAAGGAGTAGAAGCATTCGGAGTCAGTCGGGATTCATAGAACAAAGGGAGTAGAAGCATTCGGAAACATCCTAACCACCTGGGCCACAGGTCGATCCTATTGCATGCACCTATTATGGGCCCACTGCTAACCAAAGTGACGATTTCGTTCGTCAAAGTCTTAGATTGGCGACCAACCAAGTCCCTTATCCTTCTCGTTTCCAAGGGAGGGGCCAACAGTCCCCGTAGAAAGAAGTTAGGTATGACGTTCAACTGGGCGTCAAGGTACTCTTTCCGTCTTCACGGTAAAGACAAAATCTGTGCTATTACTTTAAAAACCTCTAAAAGCAATCGAGAAAGAAGTATGATCTATGATCTTCTGCTAGCCGAGTCTCCAGCGCTTAATTCTTTGATAGAGACAGACCAACCGAAGCACTTCTTAAGTTCGGAAGAAAATCAGGCTTTGAGGGGAATTGATAGAAGAATTTCAATTTACATCTCTCTAAGTAAGAGAATCAATCTGATTAGCTAACGATGAAGAAAACTGGTCTGACTGTAAAGAATCGGGCTAGAAGCACTAATGGCAGTCCTATAGGTTGATGGACTAGTTAAGTAGGACGTTGCGATCCTTTCTTTTTCTTGCAATAAAGAAAAGCCCCTTTTTAAAAGAACTAGAAATGGGTTTACCGAGACAGTGGAATATCCTCACTATATCCTAATCTCCACCTATTCTTTGCCCTGCCACCACTTCTGATTCAAAGACCAAGACCAAGTATTACCAATTCCCAGAAAGCAAGCAATCTCCACTGGAGCGGGAATAATTAGAAAAGTCACCGTCAACTGCTTATCCAACTCGTTCGTACCTTTTGTAACCTCGTTGGCTTGGATTCGTCTCCATCTCAACTCTCTTCCCTTCGCGTACTCGTATGTCCCCCTCCACCTTTACTAATTGGTATGATGACCCGTAAGAGGAAGCAACATAGTCATATTAGCCAGAGCACCCTAAACCGGCAACAGCAAGACCAACCAACCAAAGAAAGAGGAATAGAAAACGGGACTCGATTGAACGTATCAATATACATTTCCTTTCTATCAACTAAAGGTAAAGTCTGTTCGTTTCTTCTGTCAAAATGAAATGGCAAGAGAACTCATCTCGGGAAAGAACCCCTTGTGAAAAGAAAGGAGAAGATCAAGAAATTCTACACTGGAGCGCAGGGCTTCCTCTTTGAGTTACAGCCCCAGCAGCAGAACGGTCAACTAAGAGTGAACAATTAGAATTGACTAAAGAAGCTAAAGGGGAACAGTCTGAGATTCAGAGTAAATCAAATGAACGTGAACGAGTTGGTCCACTTGCTAATCAGCTTGATCAAGTAGGGCGATTGTTCGAGTAGGTCCTATCGGCTTGACCTCTTTTCGTCGGTAAATCATCACTGTCGTCTGTCAAAAAAAATCCATATACAACCAGGAGTGGTCGAAGTGCTTCCTGAAACAAGCACGAAGAAAGAAAAGAGATAGTGAAACCTGAACCTGAACCGGAACAAAAACAGGAGAGGAAAATAGCTGATGAAAACAAGACGAAAAGGAGTGAAAGAAGGAATCGGATAATTAATCTTTCTTACAGGAAGGAGGGAGAGTAAAAGAGTGAAAGAAAGGAGAAGAGAAAGAATGAATCTTTCGTCTTGCTTTCGTTGAGTCTTTGTTTACTGTGAAAGAATCAATAGGTTCCGGAGCTTGACCTTCTGATCATCCTTCCAGCCTTCCGAACGAATTACCTCGAAAATCAAATGGCCTAAAAAATAGGTTAAGGAGCGAAGCAGCTCGACCGATAGGGAGAGGAGCGAAGCCTATTTACCCCGTGTAAAGAAGGTGAAGGAGAGTCAATGAATTAAATCAAAACCCTATATTACCGAGTGAAAGAAGAAATAGGAGAGAAGCAGGGAAGAAAAGGTTAATCAATAATGTTTTACAGTTTCGTGGAGCGTGAAAGTCTGCGAAGCAAGCAGTGAGAACGAGTTTACGAGGTGAAGGAGAATTAATCGGGAGTATTGATCTTTTTCTTTTACCTTGTTCAATCAGGTGAAGGAGAAAGAAGGTGAAGAAGAAAATGAAAGAAAAAAGGTCAGGTTAATTAATAAATAAAGGTTCAGGAGTTTACCTTGTTTACAGTGAAAGAAGGATTTCATATGCGAGTTCAGTCTCATTAATCTTTCGTCCTTGTTTACAGTTCAAGAATAAAGAGGAAAAGTCAGAAGCCGCATTCTCTTACATCCTTTCGATTTGACCTTGTGTTTGAAGGTGAAGGTTGAGTCTTTCTTCGTTTACAGGGAAAGAAAAGAGAACGAGTTTACAGTTCAATCCGGGCAGTCAGGTAATAGAGGAAAAGAAAAGGAGAGAAGCCAAGCCAGCCAGCCTATTTACCGAGTGTTTGAGTTCAATCCGGTCAGTCAGGTAATAGAGGTTCAGGCAATGAAATTGTGAGACCGAGTTGTAGAGGGGCAGGCAATTCAATTGCGAGAGACCGAGTTTACGAGGCGAAGGGGCAGGTTTTCTCTTTCGTCTTGACTTCCTAATTACCTTGTGAAAGAGAAGAGTTCAATGACCTAAGAAATAGGGAGAGGTTCAGTGAAATGGCCCTCAAAATAGGGAGAGGCGAATCAGTTTACTGTTCAGGGAGAGTAAATGAATTGAATATGCTTTCCCGAGTTTACTGTTCAAGAAAGGGGAAGATCCAGAATCAATAGGAAAAAGGAGCGAAGACGAAGACAGAGTGAAAGAAGGTGAATGAATCTTTCTTACAGCAGGAGAGTCAAAGAGTGAAATCAGGTTCAGGCAATGGAATTGTTCAAGAATAAATAGGTTCCCCGGAGAATGAGTTTACCGAGTTTACTGTTCAAGAATCAATAGGAAAAGGAGAATGAAGGGAGAGTCCATGAATTAGCGGCTTTACCGAGGTGAATGAGAGAAGCAGCTTGACCTCGTTCAATGAAAGAAGGGACAGGTTCAGGGAGAGTAAATGAATTAGCTACTGAACCTATTTACCTTGTTCAAGAGTGAAAGCAAGAAAGGAGAAGAGAAAGAAGCCGAGGAAAAGGAGAATGAATCGGGAGAGGGGCGAAGCTGTGAGACCGAGTTTACCTCCTTCAATCCGGTCAGGCAGGGAATAGAGTCAAAGAGTGAAAGAAGAATCCTCCCTCCTGTTTACCTCGTGAAAGAATAGTGAAAGAATAAAGAGGAGCGAGCGCAGCAATGAGACCGTAAAATAGCTTTACCTATTTCCTTCCCTTGTGTTTGACTGAAATGACCCTCAAAATAGGGAGAGGAGCGAAGCAGCTCGACCGATAGGGAGAGGAGTGAGGTCTCTTTCCTTCCGCATTACCTCTAAAATGGCCCTCAAAATAGGGAGAGGCGAAGTAGTTCTGTCTCATTCATCTTGCGGCTTGACTTCCTTAATGCAATAACAACAGATGGTAATAGAGGTTCCGGTGAAGGAGAAAGAATATGCTTTACCGAGTGAAAGAAGGTTAGTAGTTCGGTCTCTCTCTTTCCTTCCGCATTACCTCATAAATGGCCCTAAACATAGGGAGAGGCATCAACTCTCATGAATTTCCTATGCATAGTGGAGAGAGGCATCAACTCTCATGAATTGTGAAAGAGTGAAATGACCCAAAACATAGGGAGAGGCATCAACTCTCATGAATTTCCTATGCTTTACCGAGTTCAAGACGGAAATGACCCAAAACATAGGGGGAGGAGTCAATTAATTAATTAGCTACGTCACCTATTTCCCTTGTGTTTGACTGAAATGACCCTAAACATAGGGAAAGGCATCAACTCGAATTAATTGAAGCAGCTTTACCGAGTGAAAGACCCTCAAAATAGGGAGAGGCGAACAATCACTTCCTGAGAATAACGAACAATAACTGATGGTAATAGAGTCAAAGGCAATGGAATTGTTGAAACCGACAGGTGAATGAGAATGAATGTTGAATATGCTTTACCGACTGAAATGGCCAATAGGGAATAGAGGAAAAGGTTCAGGATAATTCATATGCTTTACCTTGTGAAAGAAGGGAGAGTCAATTCATTAGCTGCTTTACCGGAGAGGAAAGAAAAGAGCTACTTCACCCATTTACCGAGTGAAAGAAGGAAAAGGTTTAAGGTTGAGTCTTGACTTCCTGCATCTTGAGTTGAGTCTTTGTTTACTGTGTTTGAATAACTCACAATCACAATAACAGATGGTAATACAGTCAAAGGGGCGAAGCCACGAGACCCAGTGAAATCAGGAAAAGGAGAATGAATAAGGAGTATTTCTCTTTTACTGTTCAATCCGGGAGAGAGAGTAAAGTCAATTCATTAGCTGCTTTACCGAGTGAAAGACTGAGTGAAAGAATAAATAGGTTCCGGTTCAGGCTCCGAAGGAATATCTTCTTCTGCATCTTACTCAATCTTTCCTTTCTCTGATTCTGATTCTTTCATTCTATAAAGGGGAAGGAGCAAAGAGAACAGACCTCGTTCAATCAGTCAAAGCTGAAGGAGTGAAAGAAGGTTCCGGTTCCGGATTTCATTCATTGACTCGACTGTAAAGTAAGGGAATAGAGTAGAGTCAAAGGAAAGGTTCCGGGAAGGGAATAGAGGAAAAGGAGTTTACAGTTCAATCAGGTGAAGGAGATTGATAAAGGTTCCGGAAAAGGAGCGAAGCTGTGAGACCGAGTTGTAGAGGCGAATGAGCGAAGCCGTGAGACCGATAGGGAGAGGAGGGAAATCAGGTTCAGGTTGAACTATCTCTTTTCTTTCACGAGGGAAATAGGTTAGCTAATTCATTTACTCTTTCTTTCACTGTAAACTCGAATGAATCTTTCGATAGTCTTGACTTCCAGTTCACTCGAATTAATGTTTCGTCTTTCCTTACGAATTACCTCATAAATGGCCCTAAAAATAGGGAGAGGCGAAGTAGTTCAGTCTCATTCATCTTGCGGCTTGACTTCCTTAATGCAATAACAGATGGTAATAGAGGTTCCGGTTCAGGAGTGCACTCTCATTCATCTTTCTTTCGTCTTTCCTCTCCAGTAAAGCAGCTAATTCATTTCTTCTTGTTTCGTCTTTCCTTCCGAATTACCTCTGAAATGAACGAAAAAATAGGGAGAGGAGCGAAGCAGCGAGACCGATAGGGAGAGGCATCAACTCTCATTAATTTCATATGCTTGACCTCGTTAAAGAATCAATAGGTTCAGGGGAAGTAGTTCAGTCGAATGAATCTCTTTTCTTTTACCGACAGTAAAGGTGAAGGATAATTCATGTTTCATATGCTTTACCTCAATAAATGGCCTAAAAAATAGGGAGAGGTTCAGTAGTTCAGTCTCATTCTTCTTTCGTCTTGACTTCCAGTGAAGGAGAATGAATCTTTCATTTTCTTCTCCCCTCCCTGAATTGATTCTTGAACTGTAAAGGTTCCGGTTCAGGATTGAATGAATTGACTCTCCCTTCAAACACTGTATAGGTTCAAGAAGGATTGAATATGCTTTCCCTTGTTCAAGAGTGAAATCCGTCTCATTCATCTTGAGTCTTTCTTCTCCCTGTCAAGCAGCTAACTCCTGAATTTATTCTTGTTTCGTCTTGACTTCCTCATTACCTCGTGAAAGAATAGCCCGAGTTCAAGAAGGGAGCGAAGCTGCTTTACCTTTACCTTCTGAAAGAAGAATAGTCCAGGTTTTCGCTTTCGTCTTTCCTTTCCTTCCTGTTCAGTCTCATTCATCTTTCATTTGAGAATAAAGAATCGGAATTGAATATGAATCAATAGAAAAAGAATAGGAACAGGAGAATACGATTTACCGAGAGTTGAGTCTTTCAAAGCTGCTAACTAACTCCTGAATTTATTCGAGAACTGTAAAGGAGAGGGGAAGGATTTCATCTTCATTGACTCTCCCTTCTTTCATTCTCTCATTCTCTAAAGGGTTCCGGGTTCACTATCTCTTTTCATTCATTTACTGTTCAATCCGGGAAGGGAATAGAGGTTAAGGTTCAGTAGTTAAGGATCATGAATGTTGAGTCGAATGAATCTTGAGAACATCCTTTCAGTAGTTCAGTCGAATTAACTTCTTCTTTTACAGTGAATGAATAAATAGGTGAAATCAGGGGGAGAGGTGACCAATCACTTCCTTTCCTTCTCATAACGAACAATAACGGAACGGAATAGAGGAAAAGAAAAGAGCTACTGAATATGCTTTACCTAGTGTTTGAGTTCAAGAAGTAGGATCAGGATAATGAATAAGGAGTTGAGTCTGTGTTTACAGGGAAGGTCATATCGGTTCCGGTTCCGGGGCAGGCTCATGAGCAAATCCTTCTTTCCCGAGTTTACTGTGAAAGAATAACTCACAATCACTGACGGGAATAGAGGTTCAGTCGCTTGCTTCTTTTCTTACTGTGAAACCCGAGGGAAAGAGTAAAAGAGTGAAAGGTGAACAAGAACTGACGGGAATAGAGGGGCAGGGGAAGGTTCTATCTCTTATCTTTTATTTCCTCTCCCTTCCGGTCGAGCACTTCGTTCCTCTCCTGTAAAGCTGCTAATTCATTGATTCTGGTTTCGGCTTGAAAAGCTGCTAACTCCTGAAATAAGGCAAGGGAATAGAGGTTCAGGGTTCAAGAATAAATAGGAAAAAAGGAGTGAACTCGAATGAATCTTGAGTGTTTACAGTTCAAGAGTAAATGAACAACAAGAACCGCAGGGAATAGAGGTTCAGTAGTTCAGTCTCATTCATCGGAAGGTGAAGGTGAAGTAGCTCAGGGTTTCGCTTTCGTCTTGAAAAGCTGCTAACTCCTGAATTTCTTCTTTTTCTGTAAAGAAAGGTTAGCTTTACCTCCTGAAATAAGGCAAGGGAATAGAGGAAAACAAAGGTTCCGGAGCTTCTCTTCCTGTTCAGTCTCTTTCCTCTCCCTTCTTTCTTTCAAACACTGTAAAAAAGGTCATATCGGTTCGTGAAGTAGTTCAGTCTAATTCATCTTGAGTTTCGGCTTTCCCTTGTTTACTGTTCCGGAATAAATAGGTGATTGAGTTCAGGGGCAGTAGCTAATTCATTGATTGAATAAATAGGTTCCGGGGAAGGAGTGAAAGAAGGATTGAATATGCGAGTGAAAGAACTGACTTAAACTTAGTGCTTGCTTTACCTTGTGAAAGAAGGGAGAGTCAATTCATTAGCTGCTTTACCGAGTCTTTGAATAGTTCAACCCTCGTTCAATCAGTCAAAGGGGAAGGAGCGGAGCGCAGCAACGAGACGAGAAGAGGGTTTCCCTCGTTCAGTAGTTCAGTCAGGAGTTTACCGAGTTCAATCCGGGAAGGTAATAGAGTATAAGGTTCCGGTTCCGGTTCCGTATAGAAGCTGATAGTTTAGGAGGTTCACTCTCATTCATGTTTCGGATTTCATTCCTGTTCCGGAGTAAGTAGCTCGAGGGGAGGAGCGCAGCAACGAGACAAGAATAGTGAAGAATAGCTTGACCGAGTTTACTGTTCAATCAAGGAGAAGAGAAAGAATGAATCTTTCGAACATCCTTTCAGTAGTTCTGTCTCATTAATGTAGTTCTGTCTTTACTCTCTTTTGTTCCTGTTCCGGAGAAAGACTAACTACTATGTTACCTCCTGAAATCCGGGAAAATGGGCAAAAACATCCCTAAAAATAGGGAGGGGATTGAATTAATAATCAATGGTCTTTAAAGTCTAATTCATAAGGAGTCTTTGATTTCCTCTCCCTTCTTGTTTCGTCTTGACTTTGATTTACTCTCCTGTAAACGAGAATGATTCGTTTCGTCTTCACTCTCCCTGATTGTTGGTTGAGTCTTGACTTCCTGTTCTTTCATGTCTTTCCTTCCTGTTCAGGGGCAGGTTCAGGTTCAGTAGGTGCATCTGGTTCAGTAGTTCAGTCTCATTCATCGGAAGGTGAAGGTTCAGCCTATTTACCTCCAGAAATCAGGGAAAATGGACGAAAACAGCCCGAAAAATAGGGAGAGGAGCGAAGCAGCTCGACCGATAGGGAGAGGATTGAATGAATAATCAATGGTCTTTACACGAAAAAGAGTGAAAGAAGCGAAGGGAAGTCGAATGAGTGAAAGAAATAGGATCAGTCTAATTCATCGTTTCGGCTTTCCCGAGTTTACCTCCTTCAATAACTGATGGTAAATAGGTTCCGGTGAAGTAGCTCATTTCCTCTCCTGTCAAGGAATAGAATTGTCTTGTCTTCTTCTTCTTCTTTCATTTTCTTCTTCTTCAGCTACCTAACTAAATGATTCGTCTTACGATCCTTTACAGTCTCGCTGCTTACTCCTGAACCTCTTCTCGTCGAGCTACTTACTCAACCGAAACAAACCCTATTCAGTCAGTCAAAGAAAGATAACTCCAAAGAAGGGAATAGAGTAGAGGAAAAGGGGAAGGGGTTTACAGTTCCGGAATAAATAGGAGCCGGAGGAGAAGGAGTCTTTGTCTTGTCTCCCGGATTTCATTCCTGTTCCGGAGTAAGTGAGGATCAAGATCAGTTCAAGAAGGTGAAGGTGAAGTAGCTAGCTCTTTTTCGGTTTCGTCTTTTCAAAGCTGCTAATTCATTTAATATCCCTTCCTGAACTGTAAAGGATAGGAGAGGGGCATATCGGTTCCGGTTCAGTCGCTTCTCTTTCTTTCCTTCCTGTAATTCATCTTGTCTTGCTTTCTCTTCGTTTACTTTGAATAAATAGGTGAAGGTCAGGTCATATCGGTTCAGGTTCCGTCATTCATTTACTCTCCTGTAAAGGATAGTCAAAGGTTTCTTGTTTCGTCTTTCCTCTCCCTTCTTTCTTGAACAGTAAAGGATAGGTTCAATCAGGTTCAGGAGCTTTACCTTTTTGACTCTACTCTCCTGTTTTTGTTCAGGTTCAGGAGAAAGAACCAAACAAACACCTATTCATTCTATTTACCTTGTTCAATCAGGAGAATGAATCTTGAGTTTCGTCTTGACTTTCTTTTGAAGGAGAAAGAACCAAACACCTATTCTATTTACCTCGTGAAAGAAGTAATAGTCCAGGCAATGGAATTGAAGCTGCTTGACCGAGTTTACAGTTCAAGAATAAATAGGAAAAGGGGAAGGAGATTATCATCCAGCCTATGTGAAAGAGTGAAATCAGTCAAAGGATAATTAATCTTGTTGAGTCTCATTCATCGATAGTGTTTACAGTTCATTCATAAATAGGAATAACGGAACAAGGAGTTAAAGAGAAAGAATCGTTTCGTCTTCACTCTCATTAAGCTTTCTTTCCTCTTTCCTCTCCTGTAACGGTTCAGTAGTTCAGTCTCATTAACTTCTTCTTTTACAGTTCATTCATAAATAGGGGAAGGATCAAGAGCAGTTCAAGAAGGTTCTCATCCAGCTGCTTTACCTTGTTCAAGAGTTAAATGACCCAAAAAATAGGGAATAGCGGGGAAGGGGAATGAGTTTACAGTTCAATCAGTAGGAGAAGGATCCTTCGTCTCCATTCACCTGTCGGTCTCACAATTCCATTTCTGATCCGATTCTTTATGGTCTCACAATTCCATTTCTTTCTTTCTTTCACAGTAAACAAGGGAAATAGGTTCATTTGGTTCAGTAGCTAATTCATTGACTCGACTGTCATGTCAAGGGTCAGGGTTCACTATCTCTTTTCTTTCACTCGGGAAATAGGGTCAGGGAAGGGAATATCGGGGCCGGAAGTAGCTCAGTCTCATTAAGCTTTCTTTCGGTCAGTCTCATTCATAAATAGGATCAGTTCAATCAGGATAATTAATCTTTCTTTCGTCTCCCTTCTTTCAAACACTGTAAAGGTTCCGGTTCAGGCTCTTCAAATAGCTTTACCGAGTGAAAGAAGAATAGTCCGGGTTTGAGGTTGAGTCTTTCTCTTTTCTTTGATTTACTCTCCTGTCAAGTTCAGGGAAGGTCATAGAGTCAAAGGTTCCTTCCGGTCAGGTCATATCGGAAAAGAAGAATAGTCCGTCCTGTTTACCTTGTTCAAGAGTGAAATCAGGGACAAGTGATTGAGTGAAGGAGAAAGACTACTATTTACCTCGTTCAATCAGGTTAATCAGTAATAGTCCAGGAGTTTACAGTTCAAGAATCAATAGGTGAAAGAAGGATTTAATATGCTTTACCTCGTTCAAGAATAAATAGGTGAATGAGAAGAAAATGAAAGAAAAACTCAATTCAGAGAATAAGGAGAAAGATCAGATCAGATTCGAGTAACCCTTAGAAGTAAGGTCAGGTTAATCAAGAAGGTAAATAGGTTCAGGAGTAAGTAGCTCGACTGTAAAGGAGAGGGGACTGCTAAATGTAGTATAGTAAGTAATAGGCTGCTACTCTAGGCTCGCTTCGCTTCTTCAAGCTCCGCCCCTTATTTCAGCGCTAACGCGCCAACTATTTATTATTTAGTAAAGCAAGCAAACTTTCGCTCCCGGCGCTCACCTTTTTTGTCTGGGTGGAGGCGGCGGGGCTCGCTTAACCGGATACACGGAATTGGGATCTCTCTCGCATGCAAATATTTCGATCGGGAAAGCCTCGCTTATTGAAAGGGCGGATTCTTTTTGATCACACTTTTTTTTGCTCATAAGTAAGGAAACCGTTGGTAGGAGCGGCGGGATGATGATGAGTATATAAAGAAAATCAAAACCAAAAAGACAAAAAAGAAGAAGGAGGAAATAACGATTTTGAAAACAGGGCAGGGATAGATTCTTTACAATGACCACCGTAGACCAATTTCAAGGGATGTAGCGCAGCTTGGTAGCTCCTTTAGTTTTGGGTACAAAATGTCACCGGTTCCAATCCTGTCATTCCGACCTATTACTTCTCCTCTGGGCAGTAACGAGGGATCCATTGAGATCGATTCAAATTGGACATACAAAATCTTTCATTGTTCAAGCTCTTTCACATGGGTACAAAAATCATCCTTTTCTTTATAGTCGTATCTACTTTAATAAGAAAGCGCTCTTAGTTCAGTTCGGTAGAACGTGGGTCTCCAAAACCCGATGTCGTAGGTTCAAATCCTACAGAGCGTGATTCCCTTCTCTCGGTAAATAGGCTTCTCTCCTGGACTTCTTTCACTCGGTCTGTTTTCTCCTTCCCCTCGTAAACTCTCAGTCAAGTCAAGCTGCTGCGTTCGTTCCTCTTTGCTCCCTATCTAGTCTAGTTCTATTCTAGGCTTTGATTTACGAGGTTCTGAATACTGCATTTCTGACTTAATGGATGCACTAATGGATGAGGGGTAGCGTGGGAAATTCCTGAATCTCGAGAGAACGTTGATCAATATTCAGGAAGAGATCGAGGATCCTGATCTTTGTCAACACAAGACTCGGAGCCCCCTGCTCAAACTAAAAAGCCTGAGGAATTTTAAATGCCTTTCGGATTTCTTCTCGTTGAGGGGAAAAGACTCATTTCTCATTCGAGATAGGGGGGAGCTATTGTGAAGCCGTCAGAGGCGGAAGCGGCAAATAGCTTCTACCGAGTTCCCCAACACTTAGCTTAGTAGCTCAACTCTTTCGACTGGCGTGACGCTGCTGGATGCTTCTGATCAATAGGAAGAGGAGGAAAAAAAAGCTTATGATGAGCATCTATTTGAGTCGATCATTTCCAAGATCTAATTCGAGTTTTTTTTTTCTTATGTAGTGGAAACGCCTTACAATCTGAAGTTTTACGCTTAAGGGGAGAAATGCTCTTGGTGGATGCAGGACCTGGGACCCCCAGAATTTGTATGCAAGATGAGCCTACAGGAGTGCCAATCAACCGAGCCGCCAGGTTTGAGAATAAGGTGGGATCCCTGGATCTAGTGGCCGGTGAATCACTGATCAAAGAGCCAATTTTGGAGAGATTCTTCATCGATCTAGTGGCCGGCGAATCACTGATCAAAGAGCGAGCAGCCGCCAGGTTTAATGATTTGGTGGGATCCACAGATGTAGTGGCTGGTGAACCGCTTTTTTTCTTCTTCCACGAAGATTCAGACAAAACCGAGCTTGGGTGGAACTGAACAATATTTGGCAAACGAATACAAAAGTCAAAGGCTTTATTATTGAGAAAGTCAAAGGAGGTTATTCAGTAGCCATCGCGGGTTTCATTACTTTTCTTCCATTCCGTCCTCTCATAAGTCAAAGGATATCGAATGAGAGATTCACCATTGAGAGCATTAAACCAAAAAGAACGAATATTGTGGTGTTCTAAGAGTGGCGGATCAAACAAGAACTTGTCGGTCTCGCTGCTTCGCTCCTTCCCCTTCTTTCACTCGGTAAAGCAATTCCATTGCCTTCGTCTCCTGATAACATTCTATCACCTTAATCCATTCTTTTGTTGAGGGTCTTGCACTTATTCCTTCCGGCCCTATATTTACATAGCGAATCAAGGCAAAAGCTCTTACTCGAATGCGTGACTGCAGCGCGCCTATCGCCCCGGCACGGCACTATAAAATGCATGTTGGGTTGAGCAAGAATACAGCGACTAGGGAAACGCAGAATGGAATTGAAGGCATAGTCTCAATAAACAAAATGTTGTTCCAACCAACGAGTGGCGGATTTTGATGGAGTCTCGCAAAAGAGGATCCTTACCTTTATATACAAAGGGCGCGGGAGGGCAACAACTAGCAGCTCTCATCTTTCATTTTGTTGCGTCCTTCTTTTATTCATATTCAATCTTCCGCTTTCATCGCTCGTAGTTTCTCTCTTCCTTAATGCTATCTTCTTCTTAGCCTCGTTTGGCGCTATAGACCTTATTTGCTTTGCTTCTCTTACGTGTCCATGAACATTCGAGTCTACGCCCAGCTTTCTGAGTTCAAAGAGGGTTTCGCGAGTCCAAAACTGGAGGTTTAGTGTTCGTCCACAAAAGGGGAGTCCGTTTCTGGGCCACTCACATGTTGTCAATTCGAATGCTTTCTAATTTGCTTTAAGGTCCCTAGGACCATCGACTTTAATCTTGACTAGTCGAGCAAGGAATTCCTTTCTTTTTTCTTATGGTAAGTGGTCGTCTTCTTTTATTTCAGACTGATCTTCCTTCCCCCTTGCCCTTAGAGAGCTGGGGCAATCAGTCCATTCATTCCTGCCCTTCATTCAATGGATCGCTTAGCTCTATTTCTCAGTCAATCCCCTTTCTTTGTTCATGGCTTTTCATTCATTTTTAGTAAAGCTTTTCTTTTCTGTAAAGATCTCGATGACCCTGAATGAGAAGTGGGTTTTTTACGGTCTTGGCCTGAGTGATCTCTGAAACTGAAAGCTTTTCGACTGAAAAGTGACCAATTAGGTCAGTAGCAGCCTTTAGAGCTGGGATAAGTAGGTAGCTGATAGACCAAATAAGCACAGTAGCAGTTTAGAAAGAAGAATAGTCCAGGTTCGTGAAGTAGTTCAGGAGTTTACCGAGTTTACTGTTCAAGAATAAATAGGTTGTTCAGGTTCGGGAGAAAGAACCAAGCTGTTTAGAGCCGAAGGAGCGAAGCCGAGGTGATTGAGTGAAGGAGCAAATCTTTCTTTCATTTGAAGAGTCTTTCAAGCAGAATCAAAGGAAAGCAAAGAGACCGTAAAGGATAGGTTTCAGGGGAAGGAGTGAAAGAAGGATTTCATATGCGAGTTCAGTCTCATTAATCTTTCTTACAGGAGAGTAAATTAACAAGAACTTCAGGGAATAGAGGTTCAGGAGCGAAGCCGAGGTTCAGGTTTTTTTCGGTTTCTTCTTCTTTTACAGTTCAGGGAGAGGTGAAGGAGTGAAAGAAGGGGGAGTCAATTCATTAGCTACTGAATGAACCTATTTACCTCGTTCGTGAAGTAGTTCAGTCGAATTAATCTTTCGTCTTGACTTCCTGTTCTGTCTCATTCTTCTTTCTTACAGGCAGGAGAGTAAAAGAGTGAAATCAGTCCAATGCAGGGTTACGAGAAGAGGGAGTAAGTAGCGAGACGAGAAGAGGATTTCATATGCTCAACTGTAAAGGTTCTTCAAATAATAGCTTTACCGAGTGAAATGAAAGAAGGGACAGGTTCAGGGAGAGTAAATGAATTAGCTACTGAACCAACCTATTTACCGAGTGTTTGAGTTCAATCTGTCTCATTCATCTTGAGTTTCGTCTTGACTTCCTGTGAAGGAAAATGAATCTTTCTTACAGGAGAGTAAAAGAGTGAAAGAAAGGATAAGATCAAGAATGAATTAGCGGCTTGACTTCCGAATTACCTTGTTCAAGAGTGAAATCAGGAGAGAATTGACTCGCCAGTAATGCTTTTAGAGAGGAGCGAAGCAATGAGACCGTAAAGTAAGGGAGTGAAATCAGGTTCAGGATCATTCTTGTTGAGTCTTGACTTTCTCTTTGTCTTTTACCTTGTTCAATCTGTCTCATTCATAAGGAGTGTTTACAGTTCGTTCAAGAATAACGAACAAGAACGGAACAAGGAGTTAAGGAGAATGAATCTTTCTTACAGTCGAGTAAATGAATTAGCTGCTTGACCTCGTGTTTGAATAGTTCAACCCTTGTGAAAGAATAACGAACAAGAACTGCACAAGGAGCGAAGCCACTTTACCGAGTTGTAGAGGTTCAGGGGAAGGGAGCTGATCTTTCTTTCATTTGTTTCGTCTTAGTTAGTTTAGAGTGAAAGAATAAATAGGAGACGAAAGAAGCCGAGGTTCAGGTTCAGTAGCTCAGGGAATAGAGGTTCAGGAGCTTGACCTGATTCTCATCCAGCTGCTTTACCTCCTTCCAATAAGGTCAGGGAATAGAGGTGAAGGAGTGAACTCGAATGAATCTTGAGTTGAGTCTTAGTTTACCGTTCGTTCAATCAAAGAGCTACTGAACCAACCTATTTACCTTGTGTTTGAAGGAAAAGGAGCGAAGCTGTGAGACCGACAGGTGAATGAGTTTACCGTGAAAGAATCAATAGGTGAAATCAGGTTCAGGAGAGAAGGATCATTCTTGTTGAGTCTTGACTTTCTTTTTCAGGAGAAAGAATAAATAGGTGAAGGTCAGGTCATATCGGTTCAGGAAATGGAATTGTGAAACCGAGTTTACGAGGTTCAGGGGAAGGAGTTGTACTCGTTTTCGCTTTCATTTACTCTCCTGTAAAGGTTCCGGTTCAGGTTCAGGAGTAAGTAGCTCTCCTGTCAAGCAGCTAATGAATTTACTCTCCTGTAAAGTGAAGGGAAGGTTAATCAATAAGGTAAATAGGTTCAGGTAATATCGGTTCAGGTTACGGTCAGGGAATAGAGGTGAAGGAGAATTAATGTTTCATTTGATTCTTCAAGAAATTCTCTTTTCTTTGATTTACTCTCCTGTAAAGGTGAAGGTTTCACTATCTCTTTTCTTTTCAGAGTCTACTTGACTTCTTTTTTTTCTTTATGCTGTTTCCGTTTGTAAAGACCAGTCAGTGGGTTTTGGCATATCTTATGCAATCGATTGATTCTATCAGGTCTATTCTTCGGTAGTGCATAGGCTAGGCTCCGGCTTTCTTCCTCTAGGCGAGCCACTACTTGCGTGTGTGTAATTAATAGCAGTTTTTTGATTATGGAGCTATTGGATTTTTTTTATAGTAGAGAGCGGTAAGTTAGTGCTGTTCTGGTTCTAAGGAAGTGGTAGCAGTTCCAGTACACAAACAAGGTGGGTTGGGGTGACAGAGGTATTTTGAGCGCATACTTTTTGCTTTAATAGAGAAAGGGCTTGGCATTTCACTCTTTGTTGTGGGGTTGTCACGGATTGGCCGGCCATACGGGAAGTCCAAGGAGTTTTTTTCTTTGTGGAGGTTTCACATCACATTAGTCATTCCATTCCTTCCGGATAACCTAAAACGTGTAGGCCTACCGAGAGGGTACTTTCAGATTTGAAAAAAAGGGTTCTATTACGATGTATACGATGTGATATCAAGAAAGAAGAAAAACCGGTTCTTCTCTTGAGCCTATTTTCTTTCATGGATCTTGCCACTTAGAACTAACTAGGGTAGTTAGGTCTGTCTGTCTTTCTCTGGATTACCCGCTGAGCTGAAAGACAGAAGACATACATCAAAAATCGTTTAGATCCGGACCTATATCTCGAAATTAATCGAACTGGAGGGAGCAGAGCTTTACTCTCTAATGACTAACTGCTACTACTAAAGAAAAACATCCAGGCATGAAGTGGGTTTGGCTGAATGATGGGGGATATTCGGGGACCCATGTTTTACAACGTGTTTAATAGCATCCGATCGTATATATAGTGTGGGTCTCGTATAGTTTGTGTCTCTTCCGTATATACGATTTGGGTCTCTTCTATATATTGGGTCTCGTCTAAGGGTTTTTGGGTTCTGGATTGGGTCTCTTCTTCCCTCGCTAACTCTTTGGTTCTCTCACACTCTCTCCACTCCCTCCTCCTGCCTACTTCCTAGCGAATTCACCTAAAAGGAAGGCCCTGACTAAGCAAGTTCTCTTTCTTCTGTGTTATTGAAAACCCAGGAGAGAGGAAACCGAAGTCGAGTAAGGAGAATCATATGAGTGTTCTCCTTAATTTCCAAAATTAGCCTAAGAACGAAAGTTGACGTTTTAATATCGATTTTTTTCTGAAAAGATTTAGAGAATCGAGCAATCGTGAAGCTCTTTCTGTATCTCTAATACGAATCATTAGAAAAAACCACGCGAGGCCGCCTGCTGGGACTACCTTAAAGAACAAAGGACAAAAACAAAAACAAGAGTCAAAAAAGAGCTCAAGCACAAACAAAGACCCCCCTAAAGACAAAAAAAATGACAAAACCCACAGCTCACAACCATTTGAAAAGTAGGAGCACAGCAATCTGAGGCAGATCTTATGCCTAGAATTGAGAATCACACACACACACATACACGCGTAGGATGAAGGGAGAGGAAGCAGCTTGTCTACTTATATCTAAATTGAAAAAACCACCTCAAAAAAACAAACCAAAACAAAAAAAAAAAAAAAAAACCCAAAAGAGAAAAAAAAAAAACAAAAAAAAAACGACCTGCTTCCTTAAAAAAAAAAAAAAAAAAAAAAAAATAAAAAAACAACAAAAAAAAAAAAAAAAAAACCCTAAAAAAAAAACCCCTGCTACAACCAAATGAGCGGAGTGAAGTAAAGCTGCATATATGGTGCACTGGAACGAGTAAGAAGACCCCAGGCGCTGTTGCCTTCGAAAGACCGAGACATTACTTCAGATCTCGGACGGTAATCAAAAAGCCCTTTCCCCTTTCTTCCTCCTTTTCTCTTAACGTATTATCTTTTGTTATTATTGATTTGGAAAGGATGTTTGGATATTCGTTCTCCGGTGCGAACGATCTCATATTTCCTTATTCTATTTCCCTTTATTTCTAATTCTTCTCATCTCTCTCATTCTCTCTTCTTAATTCTTTTTCTCTCTCTCAGTTCTCATTCTCTCATCGTTTCTATTTCTTCTTCATTCTCATCCGCAAGTGCAGATTTTTGATTGTTTGTTTTTGGCTATTATTTTGGCTTCGTTCGGTCGAAAAAAAAAAACACAGAAGATTTGTGAGCTTTTCCCGTCTTCGTTTCTTCGTCGGTTTGTTGGCTTTCGCGGCCTAAAAAACAATAATATTAAAGGCTGATTTAAATTTTATATTCTTTTTTAATTGTGTTCTATTATTATGAAATATTTTTATGGTATTTAATATTACTAATTTTAATTGTTGGTATTTATTATAAGATTGGTATCAATGATTATATATTTGATTTATATTAATTATATTATATTATTTTCAATTATTATTATTATATACTAATATTATAAATATTTAATTTTCAAATATATTACCGTTGGGTTTTTTGGTACAGAGCTAGCCTTATGCTTTATGAAACAGGCTCCTCGACCCCATAAAAGCTTAAGTATAAGGTGGGATTGGATCCTACATACTTTTTTTTCCCTCACCAACAGGGGGGAGGAACAGTGGAGCAACATTGCAAAGAATTGGAAAAGAAGAAAAATCACATCAACAACTTCAAAAAAATTGCTTTCAACCTTCAATAATGTTCTTCCAATAACATATGCATATGATCAAGCACATCATTATGAATGTAATGCTTCGAACCATGGCCCCGGATCCAACCACGGGTATTTTTTCCTACCTTATTAATTTAATTGTAAGTTTTTAGAAAAAAAAAAACAGATAAACATAAACCGTACAAACCCCCTCGCTTCTGCATAACGCTTGCGCCACTGCTCCCGCGTAAGACCAAGAAAGAAAACAATACCCAAAATTGGGGTGTTAGGCTACAATGGAATCATTTTATATTTTTTTTTTTTTAATATATTTTTCTTACTTTTTCGCTTATTTTTTTTTTTTTTTAGTTTCCATAAATTTTTTAAATGCTTTTGATTCACTTTTTTTATTTTTTTCCTTTCCCTCTAGGTTCTAAAAGAAAAAATCTATATTTTATTTTTTCCCATTTTTTCCATTATTTTTTGTTATTTTTTATAGATTTTTATTTTTTTTCCCTCTTACTAATTATTAAATTCTAAAAAAAAAAAAGCCTCTATTTATATTATTGTTTTTCCCCCTCTAAATTCTTTTTCTAAATCCTTAATATTATTCTAAACTATTTTTTTTTTTCCCTTTTTTTTTTGCTCTTTTTTCCCTCTTTCTATTCTCTAATTTATTTCCCTCTATTCTAATTTTCTAATTTCCTTATTTTTTTTTTTCATTTCCCTCTATTTCTATTTTCTATTTCTCGTATATCTAAATATTCCGCTCATTCCTCTATAAGCTTTTCAGATTTTGGCTTACAAAATAAAAAGAAAAGTCTTTCAGATGTCTTCCTTAGATTAGGGGGGAAAGAAGGGGAGCTTTTTTTTTTTTTCTTTCCTTTTTTTTTTTTGTCCTTTTTTTTTTCTTTTTTTCTTTTTTTTTTCTCCTTTTCTTGTTTTATTGTTTTTTTTTTTTTTTTTTTTTTTTTTTTTTCTTTGGATGCTTTTTCGGGCGGGTGCGTGGGGTGCTTCGGTTGGGGGCGGGCGGTTGGGGTTCGATAAAATGAGCAAAAAAAAATACTGACTATCCTATTGTGATGGGAATATCGGCATCCTCGGGGGGGAAGTGCTTATGGGTGTATATTTTGCTTTTTATTCGTTTTTTCTTTTTTATATTTTTCAGTTTAGGAAAAATTAAAAAATGGGGCATAGTATTATCTTTTCTAGGTGGCCTCTAAAACTCGTTTTATAAATTAAAGGCTGAACCCTTCCCCCCCTACTAGGGAAACCAAAGCCGACAAAGGGTCTCGGCGACATTCTTAGCGACTGGCCTCCATGTAGCACGTCCCTTTTATCGGCTGTTGGGGGTATGCTGTGTCACCTTATGCTGCGTGAGCGCCCCGGAGGCTTTCCCAACCGCCCCCTCGATATCAGTAATTTAAAAAGGATCTATGGACTATCTGTCCTATCCTTCTTCCTGGTAGGTGCAAGCAAAAGAAATGAGATAAAATACATTATAAACAAATATATCCTGTAATTTTCGTACCTGGGTAGCATTGGGTGGGAGAGCCGATTTTAGAAAGGAACTGAGCTGAACGTTCCAAGTGCAAAAAAAAATCCAGCAGGAATCGAACCTAAACGTAATAAAACAATTTTCTCCGCTTTAAAATTATTAAGTCGGTAATCTAGGTTGGCAGGTGGGTGGGGGCTGCTTTAAAACATATTAAAAACCATTCCTTCGCCATGGATGCAAAGGCGACGGCGAGTGAACTAAGTTTTGGTATCTTGTCTTAAGCTTCTATTTCTTCCATTAAACGGATATTCGGGAAAAGAGATGGAGTAGGAAGAACGTGTTTTCCAAAATGCAAGATCGGGTGAGGAGGGGAAGTTTAGCAAAGTCATAGACAAGATTAGGAATGGGCATAGGAACATGTATTGATGTACCGATCTGTAATGCTCCCAGGTTGAGCGATGTATTCCATACCACTTGACTGAAACACTTGATTATTTGGTATTCTATCGTATCAAACACGGATTGAAATATAGCCGGTTCGACAGAAGCTTTTGGACACGCGTGACCTAGGTAAATAAGGAACGAGATGAATACAGAGTTTAAGCGGCATCCCCACCCAAAGGGCCCCACATAGCTCCCCCCCCGAACCCCCCCCGTCACGTAAAGTAAACCACAGTAAAAAAGACCATTTCTTCTATATGAACCGGTTTTCCCGTGTGGAAGAGCGAAAATAAAAAGGGGATGTTTTGTTTAATAGGACCGAAAGAAAGTGGTTATAGCTGTCGGTATAACAAGAATACTCATCCGAGCCGTAGGACATTTACGATAAGAAATACGAGAATTTCCCCCTTGTGAAGATCAGTGGTGCTACCCGAATACTTAAATGATGCCATCGCTGTTAAGAAACAACCTATATCCAATGAGAATTTGCGCATATGCTTTTGGTCCTTGACATAAAAAAAGAGGTTTGTATAACGAAAGACTGAGGATTTTGGCGCTAGCTAGTGGAACAAGAAAGTACATGGCATCCATATTCTCTCCACAATCAAAGGATTTCCCTTAACGAAGAATTCCCCCTTGGCTTTGTTTTCGCTCCGCTCGTGCGTGGCACTCCTTGCTCGCTCCGTTGCATACCGAAAAAAATCAAGGTTTTGAAAGCAACAAAAAGTGGATTCCCTTTTGTGACCAAGAGCCCATCCTTGATCCAAGCCGAGTTTTTTCATTCCTTTAGCTTGTCAAAGGATATCGCAGGTCCTTTTTCAAGCCTCTATTCTCGAATAACGATGCGTTATGGTCTCGTGACCCTGCTACTGCACCATTTTCCGTCTCAGTCATCCTGGAGAAGAGTCATGAAATTAACTGCTTGACCTCCGTGTTTGAAGAGTGAAACCATCGTTCAGTCCTCATTCATCTTTCGTCTTTGTTTTAACCGGTGAAGAAAAGAGTGAATCAGTCTCATTCATAAGGATATTTGATCTTTTACAGTGAATAGATATAGTGAAGGTGAAAGAATAGTTCAATAAAAGAGCTACGGAACCCTATTTCCCTGTGGTTGAAGGAATAATATGGGATAGGATCGAAGCAGCTCGACCGATAGGAGAGAGGAGTGAGAAAAATTCTTTCTTTCATTTGGTTTCGTCTTTAAAGCAAATAAAATTTTCATCACAGATAAGAAGCCCGACAAACACCTGTTCTAGTTCTATTTACCTCCTGAAATGATCGAAAAAATAATGGAGATGGTTTCATTAGTTTACAGTTCGAATCCGATCAATCCGAGAGAGAGTAAATTCATTAGCGGCTTTTACCTTGTTTACTCTTTCAGAAAGGTCAAAGATCATGAAGACATTACAGGAAAAGAGTTTCAAGAAGGTTCCGGTTCAGATAGGAGGCCGAGTTCAGCAATTCAATTTCTTTTATCTAGTTGGAGAGGTCAGGGGCGATGCCCACTTTAAACCGAGTTTGAAGAGGTGAAGGCAATAAAAATTGCTTTCACCGAGTTTGGAGAGGTTAAGGCAATGGACTTGCTTTTAGTATCTTATAGGGATATGGTTCACAGTATTGAATGAATAATGTAAATCGGTAAAGTAGGTGTGGTCTAATGAATCTTGTCTTTCCTTCCCGGCTTTGTTTACAGTGTTTTGAAGATTTGAATGAATAAGGTAAATAGGGGGAAGGGGTCAGGTAATATCGGTTTTCAGGAGTTCAGGATCACGAATCTTGTCTTTGCGTGAGTCCTCCTTCTTTCAAGAACACGTAAATGTTCAGAGTTCAGTCGAATGAATGCTTGTCTTTGCTTTCGTTCGGCTTCTCCCATTCTCCCTCTCGGCTTGATCCTTTGATTAGAGAATTTGTAATGGAGAATGAATCTTGTCGTGTTTGCTTTGAATTGAGTCCTTTCAATCTTCTTTTCCTTTACTCTCCCAGTAAAGTTGCTAATTCATTTGAGTCTTTTTTAATGAGACTGGGGTTTTAACAAGGTAAAGTCGTCTTCTTCTTCTTTCTTTCACTGATTTTTACGGGGTAAAATAGGTGATTGAGTTCAGTTCGTAAACTCTCATTAAATCTTGAGTCTTGACTTCCTGTTTCAGTCTCTTCATCTCCCTGATTTCATTCTCTAAAGGTGAAGGAGCTGATCATCCATCCAGCCTATTTACCAAGTGAAAGAAGTAATGACGTTTTCATGGAAGGGGAATAGAGGTTCAGTAGCTAATGAATTTTCTCTGTTCAAACACTGTAAACGAGAATGAATCGAGAGTCTTTCCTTCCTTCCTGTTCCCTCCTCATTCATCTCTTTTCTTTTACTCTCCTGTAAGAATCTAATTCAGTTACTTCTTGTTGAGCTCTTTACTTTCAACACTTTCCTTTTGAAGGAGAGAAGACGAAGACAGAGTGTTTTGAAGTGAAGGAAAAAGGTTTTCGGTTGAATAAAGTTTTAATTAGGGATAGGGAGTTTAGTTTCGTAAACTCTTTCGACTTTCTTCTTCTTTTCTTTACTGTTCAATCTGGTCAGTAGTTCAGTTCGTAAACTCGAATGAATCAGGAGTGAAAGAATAGTGAATGAGCGAAGCCTGTCCGAGGTTCAGGTTGTCTTCTTCTTTTAAACGACTACTCACTGTGTGAAGGAGTGAGAAGAAGTCCTAATGCAGGCAGGGTTTTACGAGAAGAGGTAGTAATTAGTGATGAGACCAGCGAGGGAAGAGGAGCAAACTGCTTTATTACACGACAGGTGAATGAGTTTACCAATTCAAGAATCCATAGTGTTAAAGAAAAGAAACAGAATATGCTTTTCCCGAGTTTACAGTTCAATCCGGTGAGATAGTCAATGAATTAGCGGCTTTACCTCGTTCAAGAGGTGAAAGGAATAACTCACTCACAATCCACTTCCTGAGAATCAACGCACAAGAACTTTCAGGGAAATAAAACAAAGCTTAGAAAGGCTTAGATGACCGATATGTTTCAAGATCTTTTTACCATTGTATCAATCGGGGAGTGACTCTCCTTCATAAGGAGTGTTTTCCAGTTCGTGAAAGGAAGGGAGGAGGAGAAGTATAAAGAATCTATCTTTTCGGTGGTTCCCCTGCCGTTCCGAACCTCATATACCGAGTGAAAGAATAGTGAAACCCAAGTAAGAGATGTTCCGTAGTTTCAGTCGCATTAATGTTTTCGTCTTGTCCTTCCGTTTCACTCGAATGAATCAGGAGTAGTTGATCTTAGTCTACAGTGGAATGAATGAAAATAGGGACAATCGAGGCTCGATTCAAATAGTTTCAGTGAAGGTTTATTGGAGTTTAATCAGGTATCAATATTCAGAGCTCAAGATTCCCGAGTTTTGACTGAGTCCCTTGAAGGAATTTGGCGAACCGAGCTGTTTCCAGCAGATTCCCGGTTCAAAATCAAAATCCTTATTGGTACGGTCCGCGCGATTGATAGGATCGAAGTGCTCCGGTTTCCTCCGTTTCAGTAGCTAAGCTCTTTTTTTTTTTTTTTGTTTTTCTCTTTTTTTTCGGATTGAGTTCTTGAAATCAAGCTAATTTTTTCGTCTTTCGTTTTCCTTTCTTTCGGTTTCTTTTTTCGTTTCTTCTTTCCTCTTTCTTACTTATCCTTCCAGTTCCGTATGGACGTTATAATTAATAATGTTTAGTGCTTGGACTTTGACTTTTGTGACTTGTTTTCACGTCTAGGTGAAAGGAGCAGATCATTCTAATCTAAAGCCAGCACTGTCTAAACAGCCACCAAGCCAAGCACATTACCTTCTTCAAAAATGAAAGAAGAGGACCGTCAAAGGTGAATGGTGGGACGGAGATGGAATAGTAGTAATACGCATTCTCTACCTAGCTCTCCTCTCAGCTCCTCCGCCTGTCAAGAGCACAACTCCTCTAAACTCCGCATCCTGACTTTCTTCTTTCGTGCTTTTCCCGTGCGTCCCTGTGAAGTCTCATTAATGTTTCTACAATCTCCCTTGTTTAATTTTCACTTGTAAATTGAGATTGCATACAAACTAAATCGTTTCTTTTTTATAATCTTTGTATCGTTTTCTAAAAAATATTTAGTCTTTCATCTTTTTCTTCGTTCTCTTTCTTTCTTGAAAAAAAAGTAAGTTCTTTTTCTTCTTTTCTAAATCTTTTTCTTTCATATAAATGCGAAATCCTTTCTTTCGTTCTCCCGGATTTCATTTCATATGAAAGAATAAAAATAGGGAGAGGTTCAGTATTCAGTAGGGGATCAGTCTAAAATTTATAAGGAATTTTTGAGTTCCTCCTGGATTGAATGAATTTAATCTCCCTCCCTCTTACTCATCCCCTCCCCGCCTGTAAAGGTGATTTTGATTGAGCTCAGGGCATCCATCGGGTTCCGGTTCCAGTTCTTCTTCTCTTAAGCTTTACCGAGTGTTTTGAAGAATACGTATCCGAGTTTGAGGGGGTTGAGTCTTTCAAAGCTGCTAATTCATTCATTTACTCGACTGTAAAGGTGATTGAGCTTCTCTTTCTTTCCTTCCTGCTCAGAAGAATGAATCAAATAGGTTCCATAGTCAACTCGAAATGAATCAGGAGTGTTTACTCTTTCATTCATCAATAGGTGAGTTTGAGTTCTGGAGTTAAAAGCTAATTTCATTTACTCTCCTTGTTTGTTCCCGGTTTCGGGTTCTTCAAATAGAAGGCTTTACCGAGTCCTTTGAATAGTTCAACCCTCTTCAATAGGTTTTTTCCGGGAAAGGGAATTATAGAGGTTCGTTCACTCTCATTCATATCTTTTCTTACCGTTCAAATCCTGGGGTCAGGTAATAGGGTCACGGAAAGAAAAAGAGCTACTTTTTACCTCCTTCAATCAGGGAAAAATGGGACGAAAACATCCCTTTTTCCCGGGAAAGTATCAAAAAAAGAAAAATGGTCTTTTACAGGATTATGATAATGAATAAATAGGAGAAGGAGGATCCGGAGTCTTTGTCTTGTCTCCCTGATTGAATGAATTTACTCTCATGTAAAGGATAGGTTCCGGTTTCACTATCTCTTTTCTTTCACTCGGTAAAAGCTATTTTTGCCAGCTAACCTCCTGAATTGATTCCTTCCGGTTCCTGTTCATACACGTATCGCTTCTCTTTCTTTCCTGTAAAGCTATTTTTGATGCTAACTTCCTTCAATCCGGTCTGGGAATAGAGGTGAGGGTGAAAATAGCTAATTAATTCATTTACTCGACTATAACGGTTCAGGTTCAGTCAGTCGCTTTGCTTAATCTCTTTTCTTTACTCGACCGAACTGTAAAAGCTATTTTGCTGCTAACTGCTTCAATCCGGTCCAGGAATAGAGGTTCAGGATAAAGAGCTGTTCAAGAAGGTTCTCATCCAGCTGCTTTATCGGAAAGAGTTCAATCAGTCTAAGGTTTAAGGTTGAGGAGAATTAATCGGAATGTTCAGGGGGCAAACAGACCGAGTTCAATCTGTCTCATGGAGTTCCAATCAGTAGGAGAAGTAGGATCAGTCTCATTCATCTTGTCTTCGTCTTCTTCTCTCCCCTCCCTGAATTTCTTCTTTCACTGTAAACTCGTTCAATCAGTAGGATCAGTCTAATTTCATAAATGGGTTCGGGTTCCGGTCAGGGCATATCGGTTTCCGGAGCTAGCTTCTCATCCATCCCAGCCTATTTACTGAGTGTTTTTGAAGGAAAAGGTTCCGAGAAGGTTGAGTCTGACAGTTCACTCTCAGGAATCCCTTTTACTGTTCACCAATCCGGGAATAGAGATTCAGTCTTGACTTCCGGTTTCGGGTCAGGTTAATCAATAAGGGTAACATAAAAGGTAAAGAAAGGATAGGGTTGAGTCTCATTCATCTTGATTGAGTCTTACCTTTCGATTTTGCTTTTACCTTGTCTTTGAATAATGAATAACATAGGGGTGGGGGTGGGGTGACTCTCATCTTCTTTTGAAGTTCAATCGAGGTCAGGGGAATAGAGGAAAAGAAGAATCAAATTCCTTCATGTTCATTCGCTTCTCTTTCTTTCATTTGAAGAGTCTTGAAAGAGCAAATCAAAGGAAAGCAAAGAGGACCGAGTTCAACACCTATTCTATTTACCTTGTTCAATGAAAGAATAAATAGGGAATAGAGTCAAAAAGGTTAAGAAAGTTTACCTCGAACAATAAACTGATAATAACAAACAAGAAAAGAACGGAACAAGGGGCGAAGCCGAGGGTCAGGCTCCAGTCGCTCTCTACCTCGTTCAAATCAGTAATAGTCCAGCCAGCCAGGAGTTTACAGTTCCTCTCCGGTGAAGTAGTTAAGGAGAATGAATCGGGAAGTTGAAGGTGAATGACCTTCTTCTCATCCAGCCTATTTTCCCTTGTGTTTGACTGAAATGACCCCGAAAAATAGGGGAGAGGAGCGAAGCAGCTCGACCGATAGGGAGAGGAGTGAATGAATAATCAATGGTCTTTACAGGATCAGGAGTCTTTGTCTTTGATTTCCTCTTTCCTTGAGTCTTTGTGTTTACTGTTCTTCAAGTGATTGAGTTCCGGGGCAAAACAGACCGAGTGAAAGAAGGGACAAGTGATTGAGCGAAGCGAAGCCACGAGACCGAGTTGGACAGGGGGCAGACAGAGAGGAGGTAACCAACCAACTTTTGAAAGAGTGAAAGAAGGGAATAGAGGTTCCGGTTCAGGTTCAGGTTCTTCAAACACCTACCCATTCATTTACTCTTCTGTCAAGGATCATGAATCTTGTCTTGCTTGAGTCAGTCTCTTTTCTTTTCCCGACTGTAAAGGAATAGAGTATAAGGAGCGAAGCCAGCAGTTCAAGAATAAATAGGTTACGGAGCTCAGCCGCTCGACGAATAGTTTGTAGAGGTTTCATTCGCTTCTCCCGTCTTTCCTTCCTGCCTGATTTCGGGGTTCAGTAGCTAATTCATTTTACTCTTTCAAACACTGTAAACTCTCATCTTGTCTTGCTTTACCTCCTTCAATCAGGGCAAATGAACTCAAATACCAGGAAAACAACCCTCAAAATAAAGAGGGGATTGAATGAATAAGAAATGGTCTTTACAGGATCAGGATAATGAGTCTGACAGTCTGACAGTTAAATCTCCCTTGTTCCAGTGAAGGAGAAAGAAGAAAATAGGGTCCGGAGTGAGCTCTCATTCATAAGCTTGACTTACCTTGTGAAAGAAAGAATAGTATAGTTCAGGGCGCGAAGCCGAGGGGCAGGGTTCCGGAGCTCTCCTGTCAAGCAGCTAAACTCCTGAATTTCTTCTTTCCGTCCTGTTTCACTCTCATTAATCTTTCCTCTTTCCTTGAGTCTTGTGTTACTGTTCAATCCGGTAATAGAGTATAAGGAGCAAAGCAAGCAGTTCAAGAGGGAACAAGTGATTGAGTGAGGATAATGAATCTTGTTGAGTTTCTTCTTTCCTTCCTGTTCAGGAGAAATGAATCGTCAGTCTTGACTTGTTTACGAGGTTCAGGAGCTTGAGCTTCTCTTTCTTGACCTTTTCTTAGTGCTTGCTTTACCGAGTGAATAAATAGGTTCAGGTTCAGTAGTTCAGTCTCATTCATAAGGAGTCTTTCTCTTTTTCTTTCATTTTCTTAGTTTACAGTTAAAGAAAGAAAAGAGACCGTAAAGTTTCAGTGTTTGAAGGGAGAGGTGAATGAGCTTGACCTTCTGATTGATCCTCTTGTTTACCGAGTGAAAGAAATAAAGAGGAAAGAGAGTAAATTCATTAGTGGCTTTACCTCCTGAAAGAAGCGAGAGGAAAGAAATCCGGAGCAGTTAAGAAGGAATCGGAAAGAAAAAGAAAAGAGACACTAAAATAGTTCAAACCCTTGTTCAATCAGTCAAATGAATGCAGGGTTACGAGAAGAGAGAGTAGCGAGACGAGACTGGAAAGGACAGGTGTGATTGAGCGAAGCTGCTTTACCTTGTTCAATAAAGAATAAATAGGGAGACAAACAAGCAATGAAACTCGAAGAGGAGAGAGAGAGAGGCAAAGAAACGAGACAAATAGCTTGACCTTGTTCAAGAATAGTGAAAGAAGGTGAATGAGTTTACAAGAGAGTCCATTCAATCAGTAGGAGCTTGAGGTTGAGTCTGACAGTTCACTCTCATTCATCTTGAGTCTTTGTTTACTGTTCAATCCGGTAATAGAGTAATAAGGAGCGAAGCAAGCAGTTCAAGAGGCTCTAACAACAACGTGATTGAGTTCCGGAGCTTCTCTTTCCTTCTGGTTTAGTCGAATTAATCTTTCATCTCCCTTCTGCTTCCTTCTTTCTGGAACTGTAAACTCGTTCAATCAGTCTAAGGTGAATGAGTGAAGTTCGTAAACTCTTGATTGAGTCTTTCTTTCCCCTTGTTCAAGAGTGAATGATGAAAGAATAAATAGGGGAGAGGTGAATGAATAAGTAAGTAGCTCGACTCGACTGTAAAGGACAGGTGATTGAGCGAAGCTGCTTTACCTCCTGAAATAAGGGAAGGTCATAGAGTCAAAGGATAAAGAGTGAAATCAGTCTCATTCATCTTGAGTGTTTACAGTTCAGGGGAGAGTAAATTCAATCCCCAGCCGCTTTACCTGTTTGACCTCGTTAAAGAATCAATAGGTTCATCAGTAAGTAGTTATGTCTCATTCATTCCTTTCTTACAGGTAGGGAGAGGAGTTCACTCTCATTCATTTCATATGCTTTACCTTCTTCTCTCATTTACCTTATGTTTGAAGGAAAAGGTTCAGAGAGAGTAAAAAGAGTGAAATCTGGTTCAGGAGAAAGAACCTAAGAAAACACCTATTCTATTTCCCATTGTGTTTTGAGTGAAAGAAAAGATTTAAGGTTGAGTCTTAGTTTTTTACAGTTAAAGAATAAATAGGTGTAGGAGTTCACTCTCATTCTTGTTGAGTCTTAGTTTACCGTGAAATCAGGTTCAGGTTCCGGAGCTCAGCAGCTCGACTCGAAGAGGAGAGAGAGGGGCGAAGCAGGCAGTGAGACAAGGAACCGGCCGGGGACATGAGAGTTTCTTGTCATCCAGCCTATTTCCCTTGTGAAAGAGTGAAAGAATAACGAACAAAGAACTGAAGGTAATAGAGTATAAGGAGTTGAGGATTGACTTCCGGTGAAGGAGTGAAGGAAGTAGCGAAGGGAAGGGAATTGTGAAAGAGTGAAAATCAGTCTAATTCATCTTCTCTTTCTCTCCCTTCCTATTCCGGAGTAAGTAGCTCGAGGAGAGGAGTGAAATTGTTGAGACCGAGTGTAGAGGCGAAATGAGTGAAACCACTCGACCGATAGGGAGAGGAGAAAGATCCGTTCAATCAGTCTAATTCATCTTGTGAAGTTAAGTCTATGTTTACAGTTCAGGGAGAGGTTCAATCAGGGAGAGTGGGAAGGAGCTTCTCATCCAGCTTACCCATTTTAACAAACCGAGGGAAAGAAGGAGAATGAGTTCAATCTGTAGGATCAGTCTAATTCATCTTGTCTTGCTTCAGTCTTTCCTCTCATTCATCCTGCATTTCGTCTTTGATTTACTCGACTGTAAAGCAGCTAATTAATTTAATATCCCTTCTAGAACAGTAAAGTTAAAGAAAGGATAGGTTCATTCTCATTCATCTTGTCTTGCTTCATTCTTGACTTCTGGTTCAGGATCAAGAGTAGTTAAAGAATAAATAGGGGCAGGCAATGGAGAAAGAATTAATAGGTTCCCGGCCGGAGTTCACTCTCATGAATAAAGGAGTCTTTGATTTACTCTCCCTCTATTCTTTTTTCCTGTAAAGAAAGGTTAGCTTTACCTCTTGTCTTGCTTTCGTCTTTCAAAGCAGCTAAGGAGTGAAAGAAGGGTCGTTTCGGGAAGGGTTTTTTCATTCAGTAGCTCAGGTCATAGAGGTTCCGGTTCAGGAGTAAGTAGCTGTCAAGCTGCTAATTCATTTATTCTTGAACTGTAAAGAAGGTTCCGGTTCAGTGAAGGAGATGAGCGAAGACGCTTTACCGAGTGTTTGAATAAATAGATGAATGAGTTTACCTCGTTCAATCAGTCAAAGGTTCCGAAGTGCAAGGATAATTAATCTTAAGTCTTTCCTTCCTGTTCCGGAGTTCAGTTCATAAACTCTTTCGTCTTTCTTCGTTTACATTGAAGGGAAAGAAAAGCAAAGATTCGAAACCGAGGTTACAGTTTTAAGAAGGTTCAGGAGTTTCCCTTGTTTTACAGTTCGTGTTTGAAGGAGAAGATCAAGAATAGTTCAACCCGAGTTCAATAAATGGCCTAAAAAATAGGGAATAGAGTCAAAGGCTCCAGAGGGAGCGAAGCTGTGAGACCGAGTTTTTGTAGAGGCGCGGAATGAGCGAATCTGCTTTACCGACAGGTTTAGGATTGAATGAATAAGGGAAATAGTGTTCATTCAGTAGCTCTTTTCTTTCATTCTCTGATTCTTCTTTCATTTGATTCTTCTTCTTTTCTTACAGTGAAATCCGTCTCAGTCTAAATTCCTCTTTCTTGTCTTTCATTCATTTCCTCTCCTGTCAGCGAATTCATTGATTCTAGAACAGTAAAGCAGAATGAATCGAGAGTTTCGGCTTTCCCTTGTTTACCGTTCTGAAAGTGATTGAGGACAGAGTTTACAGTTAAAGAATAAATAGGGACAAGCAAGAAAGGAGAAAGAGCACTGAAAGAGTGAAATCAGTAGGAGAAGTAGGAGAAGGAGTTCAGGGTCAGGCAATGGAATTGTGAGAAGAAGAGGATCAACAATGGAATTGTGACCATAAAGAATAGGCGAATGAGCGAAGCAACGAAACCGATAGGGAGAGGAGTTTACTGTTCCAGAAGTAGGAGTAGAGTCTTTCCTTCCAGTTCGTTACGGAGCTTGACCTGATGATCCTCCTGTTTACCTCGTTCAAGAAGGAAAAGGGTTAAGGTTGAGGATAATTAATAAGGAGTCTTTGTTTACAGTGAAAGAGTCAATTCAGGGAGATTCTCATACAACCTATGTGAAAGAGTTCCATCTGGCTCATTCTTCTTTCTCGTCTTTCCTTCCTGTAACCTCTCATTCATCTTGAGTTGAGTCTGAACTCTCATTCATCTTTCATTTGAGAATAAATAGAATAGGAACAGGAGAATGAATCTTGAGTCTTTCCTCTCCCTGTCAAGCAGCTAACTCCTGAATTTCTTCTTGTTTCGTCTTGACTTCCGAACCTCATTACCTTGTTCAAGAGTGAGAGAAGGGGTTTTCTTAGTTTACAATTCAAGAAAGGAAAAGAACCAAGCTATTTAGAGCCAAAGGAGTGAAGCCGAGTTGACTCGACTAGGTAATCTTTGCCAAGGAATAAAGGATAGATAGGGAGAGTAGTTCAGTCGAATTAAAGGTTCAGGAGCTTGACCTTTTTTATTACAGGAGGGAGAGTCAAAGAGTGAAAGAAAGGAGTGAACTCGAATGAATCGAGAGTTGCGTCTTTCCTTCCAGTGAACTCTCATTCATCGGGAGTATTTCTCTTTTACAGTTCATTCATAAATAGGGACAATAATGGAACAAGTAGTTCAGCTTCTCATCCAGCGGCTTTACCTCCTTCCGGTCAGGGAATAGAGGTGAGGGTGAAATAGCTAATTCATTTACTCTACTGGAAAGTGAAGGCAAGGTCATATCGTAAAAGGTTACGAAGTAGTACTTGTTTTCGCTTTCATTTCCTCTCATGTTTTTGTTCAGGTTCAGGAGAAAGAAAGAAAAAGGTTGATTCTTCTTTTCTTACATTCTCTAAAGGTTCAGGTTCTGTCTCATTCATCGAGAGTCTTTCTCTTTGTCTTTCATTTTCTCTCCTGTAAAGCAGCTAAGGAGTTCAATCAGGTTCGTTCAGTAGTGGAGAGAGATAGTTTACGAGGTTCAGGTTGATTCTTCTTTTCTTACTGCGACAGATTGTCTTTGGGTCAAGGCTCGCTATTGTAATCTTTTGGCGGGACGCATGATTTACTTCCAATGCCTCCTACGCATGGAAAAGTGTTTTCAAAGCTATTCTAAGTATCACTGCTTGAGTCTCTTGCTCTATCGTCAATGGTCAGTCGATTAGCCTGGTGTTAGTGGTACTCTATTAATTTCAAGACCCCGTAAAGTTTAGTTTAGCTGCCCTTCTATTTTTGTTCTCTTTGCCACAGTAGCAGATCTTATTCTCACCAATGTTCCGCACTTTTAACAAATCACATTTGGGACAGCATAAAAGCTATTGATCTTCCCCTCTTTCAAATCATAAGAGCAGGTCTTTTCTCCATTAGATCAGCAATCAAGGTTTAAAAGAAACCTTACCTTTTTTTTATCCTGACTTCTTTCTTTCTTACCCTAGCCGAAAAGGTGAAAGTGGGTAAGGAAAACTCTGTCTATTCCCGAAATGGAGTCCTGTCTCTGGTCTGCAATAAAAGTCTTCCTAAAGCATATAATCTAAACTCGATAGAGATGAAGATGAATGTTCCTCAAGACCGTCTATTTTGCCAAATCTTCACTGAAACGGCATCATTCTGCCTCAACTTTACCACATGGGTTTGGCTTGGTTTCTGTTAATTGGTCTCATTCTGAGTCCTGAGTCCATTCGCCAGTCATTTTTCTCTTGGGTATTTTTTATTTTTTTAAAAAGAACACATTAAACACAAATGTCTCAAGAGCATATGGGTCTCAGCTTTCCGCATTACCATATGGCATATATGGAAAAAGCATAATGAGAGAGTGTTCGACCACTCGTCTTCTTTTCCCACTCTTTCAACTCGAACCAATGCTTGATAGGCTCCCCCAGACCAGGGTAGAGTCAAGCTAAAGTTTGATGGCTCTGCCTCTAAAAATCAGGGACCTGCGGGGGCCAGAGGTCTTATTCTTATAGACTATATGGCCGGTTCCGGGTACTTGCTATTCGATCCCCAGTCGACCAACAACCGAGCAGAGGTTTTGGCCAGGGATTTTCATCTGTTTTTTATTCAAAGGCAGGTGCACATCGAGGAAGACTCTAAGATTACAATCCGGATACTCCTCCAGAAGGCAACTCCTCCATGGACCCTCAGGACCATTGTCCAGGGTTGCCAGTTTATGCTTTAGTCGTTTCACAGCTGGTCAGCGAACCACTTAGGTAAGAACTAAGTCATTGAAAGACGTTCCCCTAGTGCTTCCCTTTCAATTCAATTAAAGAAGTATGAGTCGAGCGGGTTTCATCTTGTTAGGCTTCGGGATTATGGCGGCAATCAGGTGCCCCACACCAAAGAAAGGGCCCCTTCCCCCTTTAGGGCTGACTTAGTGCTAGTGCTAAGGGATTTATCACTGACTTGTACAAGTCAGGAACGAAGTGCTCGACCGAAAGGGGAGAGGGTTGAAGACGCTCGACCAACGGGACCAGGAAACGAACGGGCATCCGGATTCCATTCTTTTTTAAGTTCACACCAGGAGAAAGGTTGCTTTTGGTCAGCTGTTCCCAAGGAGTCTTTTAGAAGATGTGGCACAATTCGTTTTGTTAGAAAAGTCCTTATTTCATGCAGTTAGTGTTTTATAATAATATAAATATAGGGCATGCAAGATGCAAATTGGTATAGAATACGGAATAAGCGATCTTAGCATGGTTTTGCCCAGAAAGAAAAGCACGCATTGGAAAACAGACTTACAAAGAGTAGGGAAAGGAAGTGGAAGACTAAGAAAAGTAGGAAATCAAAGTCACTTCACTCTGATTGACCAAAGGAAAGTCAGAAATGAACTACAAATAGCGAGAGACACCCTAGCCAACTATCTTTCCCTTTCCCTTGTTGGTGTCAGGTTTTCGGGAATTGAATCAATAGTCGACAGTACACCTACGTGTATGATTTTGGGGTATGAGTCGGGAGCCAGTAGAACTATCGGGGGAATTGTACTAAATACTGTTCGTATTGGAATTAGTCATAGTATAGGAAATGGATTTTTGCTTAGCTAAAGAAGAATGGATCATGGGCTTAAAGGAATTTCCTCATATCACGAAAAAAGATGAGAGTCACCGTGACAAAGGACTGCCCTCCACTGCATCTTTACTGAGACTGAATGCATACACCTGTGCGGGGCTGGGGTCCTCTTTCTTTTTTGTATTTAACTTGCCTACATATCTGGTTCTACCTAGAATAAAACCTCATCCATGTAGTTCTGTCTATCTGAAGATTCCACCTTGTAAAAACCATAGTTCAATCTTTTATACCGATGTATCGTACTCTCTCGACCAGGTCATCCCCCCCTAAGATAAGGATCGGGATCTCTCAACGGGTTTGGGGCGCAGATAGCCCCCATCTGCAAATAGATCTAAGACCTTTTTTTGAACGGACCCACGTTCAGCCCCATATGGAAACGATGAAATTTGTCTCATCTCTTTGATTAAGGTTTCCATATCGTTTCTTAGTGGGATTTCTAGGAATAAAGTGGGCGATGACTTCCTACTTACTTAGAGTGGGAACCGCAAATGGTTCCTGTCGGATCTATCCTATCATTCATTTCGTAGAAGGAGTTTGTAAGTTGGAGGATCCAAAAGGAGGTTTCCATCTTTCCCATCTGGTCAGGGAGTGGTGCGGGTTGGCCGACTAATGGGTCGCTAGGTCGCGGAGTACACAACCTTAAGGTCGTGGGTTTAAGCAATGGCTTAACTACGTCAAGTGGTACTACATGGTTGCAGTATCTCCCGGCGTAACCATTTAGGATCTCTTATACGCACCATTCGTGAACTGGAAATGGCGGGTTGAATCGACCGACTCTCAGTTGGTCTGGTTTGGCCTTGTCTAGAAGGTTTTCGATTTTGTTGCCCTAAGGCGTTTTGTCCTGTTAAGCCAATGTCCTAGTCGCGCTGCAGCGATTACGGATACCTCTCAGTCTACTCTGTGAGTCCCCCGCAAAACGCTTTCTTTATGTTTTGTGAGTTGACTCCTTATGCTAGAGCCAACCTGGCCTACCGGTCTTGTAAATAGATAGTTCCTTTTGGTTTGACACCTGAGGGTGCCCTCCTTTGGGGTCTATACATAAAGGACCTCATCAGGGTGTTGATCAAACTAGCTAAACCGATTTCAGTGAGGTCCATCAAATGGAGAGGTACGAAGAGGACTTTTCGGTCCTTCTTTCGATTCTCTCCAACCAGTCGAGTTACTACGTTCCTTGCCTTTAAGGTAACATAAGGAAGTGAAAGACCCTATAACCACTCCAAGGAATAGGTGAGAAACCTAAACCAAAGTGAATGGCCCAGTCAACTTGGAAAGTAGTCAAAATACTACTATCCCTTTCTTTCTGCCATCGGCTTTCTTAGAAGGAAGAGCTTTCCATGACGGACTCCACGTAATTCCTTGACACAAAGGGGTGGAGCGGCAGGTTTCTATCAATAAAAGGCCGCCACTCTTTCTTTGGATATATCATAGAACGTATCCATAAGAGTAGGAGACTCAAACGGATAAATGATCGAGTCAACTACTCGATTCGTCAGCCGTTTTGCGAGTTTAATAACTCGACAAAGGCTAAAGAATGATAGATCTAACTTGACCAATCAATCTGCTTTCTCATCCTTTTGTCTTATCAGCTCTAGAGGCTTTCCTCACGTACGCGCTGGCGACGTTGAATACAAGACTCTGCTTCTTCACTCTCACGCCTTATGAAAAGCAGAATAGGCTTAGCCCTTAGTCTTATTGGTCAGGAGTTCTAAAGTGGATTCATCCAATCCAAAAGTCAGTCAATCTAAAGACTTCCTTTTTGTAAGCATCTAAGAAAGCAGCAAAAGCGTAGAAGTGAGAAAGATCTTTCTTCGTCACCAACCAGCAGGCGCTTTTTAGCCCTCAGATTAACACATAGTAGTATTATGCATAGACTTAGCGATCGCTCCTAAGGTCGTTTCGCTACCCGGCTACTGACAGGAAAGGAAGACTTGTTCTTCTTTGCTTGCCCATACGCCGATCCTGACCTGCTGGTACTACGAAGATCTACGCCATTCAAAGGAGAGATATTAAGAAACCTACTACAGACAAGAAACAGACTCTAAGCCCAACCCATGTCGTGGGCAGGTAGCTAATACAGGACAGATATATCTGATATTAGGCTTGGCAACAGACGCTTTGATATGTGTGACACAGACGCCCTTACGACATTGAATCGGCTCACTTCACTCGGTCCTTCGCTTGCTAAAATGTTGACGTGAATACGCTTGCTGGTTGTGATATGTTCCCTACTATACTACTATTGAAGACCTTGACTTTTGATCTTCCTTCCCTGCAGGGAAAGGCTTATGTCACTCGGATGGGAAGGCGTAGTGTTTGGCTTGAGAAGAAAGACTTCTTTATAGCAAGCACAGAAGGTTGTTGGCGGTTAACATGAATAACCTGGAAAAGCCCCCTCCTCTACTTCTGTCCCCGCAAGAGTTAGTCTTGAAAGCTTGATTGACCAATAAGAAGAGTCTCGTACAATCATACTAGTAGACCGGTAATCCCCTTATGGTGGAATCTTCCTACATTAAAAAATCGAGGGATAGCCTAAGTAATGTTCCAAATCACTGATGTCTGGGAAATCTAAACAAGACGGAAACATCAGTACAAGAAGGCGGACGGTTAGGTGAAAAGAAGCTCAACTACTGGACCAAGACGAGGAAATGCCTTTCTCCTCGAAGAATGCCCCACACGGGTATGCCCGCTAAAGCTCAACTAGCTGCCATTGAAAGGAAGGTGAAAGAGGTGGAGCTTTATCCGCACAGGTTAGCTTGAGAGTGAATTTTGCTTTCTTAACCAGTCATGAGATTAGGCGTTTAGAGATCGACACTGAGTTAGTAAAGAACTTTGAATCACTAAAGTGCTGCTTTCTTCTTTTACAGAGGATTGGAATACCCCTTGAATTTAGTTCTTTTGAAAAGAGAAGTGGAAGCCTTCCTTATAGTAGTATATTCTGCTCTGCCCTTCCCGGCCTCCCAATGCTTAAATGAAAGTCTCACACGTGGATATCTAAAAGAATGCGATAGAACATCTTTTCGGACAGACATCAGGAGATGAATCAAGCCAATCGGGCGGGTAAGCCAAGGGCATGGGTGAGTGAACTCGATGTTAGAAGGCTGCCGTATAAGTAGGTAGAGCCTTTCAAAGAATTGTTGAAGCTGCCGGGCATCCACGTAGGACCTGTTGCGAAGTCTTCCCAACCATAAAAAAATGTCAAACAGTGCAGCTCCTACTCCTAAAAGGCAAAGGGAATAGAGCGATTGTTGCAATCAGAGAAGCCTACCCCGACTGTGCATCGAAAAGTTCGTCTAAACATGACTTTTTGATTTTAGGTGGGAACGTCGATCTCTAAATCTTCCATCTCTATGGCGTTGATAGATAAACCCGAAGCTAGTCTTTTTCGTTGTGATGGATTGGATTCCGCAAGAAAGGTTCTTATTGCCCGCTCTGCTACTAAATACCAAACTCACTTGGAGAAAGCAACTAGGTCCCCCAAAGGGGCAGGACATAAACTCATTTTTCCCATTGCATGCGACAACTAGTCGAGAAAAAAGGGAAGAAAGCCTAAGCGAGCGAGACAAGAAGGAATTAAGGAGCTATTCCCTTAGTGACAGTAGCATCTTTCTTTCAAACATTCGAACATTGTAGGCTCTCCTCCTTATAAGGACTGGGAAACAAAGAGTCACATTCCCGGATAACCAGACAGTCTCGTAAGATATCAACCATGGAAGGTCTCCTGTAAGCCAGAAGGTCCTACTAAGAGGTCTAAGTCGCCTTGAATGGTTAAATGGGAAAGCTTTCATTTGCATATAATGCCTTTGTTCGGACCGGACTCTTGACTTGTCAACTTCAGGAGCTTGACCTTCTTCTCATCCAGCCTATTTACCGAGTGAAAGAGTGAAAGAAGGATTAGGAAATGGAATTGTGAGATAGATAAATCATATGAGAGTAAGAAGGAAGGTCGGGTTCTTCAAATAGCTTTCTTTACCTCCTGGAATAAGGGAAGGGAATAGAGTCAAAGGTTCTGGATTGAATGAATTTACTCGACTGGAAAGGAATATCTGATTCTTCTTCTTTCACTGTTCAGTCTCATTAATCTCCCTTCTTTTCTTTCCTCTACTGTAAAGGGTCTGGAGCTTCTCATCCATCCAGCCTATTTACTGAGTGTTTGAAGGAAAAGGTTGAAGGTTCAGTCGAATGAATCAGGAGTTGAGTCTTGACTTCCGAATTACCTTGTTCAAGAATAGTGAAAGAATAACGAACAATCACTTCCTTCGAATAACGAACAATAACTGCACACTGTTATAGATATATTCCCATAAAAAAGCTTTCCTTCCTTACTGAAACTTAAAGAACGGAAGAAAAAGAGTTTACAGTGTTTGAATAGTGAAACCCTTGTTGGAGAGGTTCAGGATAATTAATAGGAGTAAGTAGCTCGACTGTAAAGGAGAATGAATCTTGTCTTGCTTTCGTCTTTGTTTACAGTTTAATCTGGTGAAGGAGAGAAGCTGCTTTGTTTACAGTTCAATCTGGTTCAGTAGTTCAGTCTCATTAATCTTTCTTACAGGAGGGAGAGAAAGAAAGAAGAGGAGAATGTGACGCTTTGGTTACCGGCGAACGCTTGCAAAGGCGACCCTCTCTAGTTTCCGGCAGTTTACGTCATTGAAGTAGTCTTTCGTCATTCTACCAAACTAAAGAAGTCACTATCAAGCAGCGAGCCCTTATTAGTTTAGTAAAGTCAAGCTAAAAAAAACGAGAGATTAACCTGCGGTGCGCTACGCCCGACAACTCATCAAGAAATTTCTTTGCGCTTTCATTTCAGTGATGAGGTCCCAAAGAGGGAAGTAGGGCTCCTATTGACTAAAGGTGGATTCTTCGCTTTCCTTTAGAATGAAAGTAGCTATTCAGCCCCTACTACTGACTTTTGACTTTGTTTGATTCAAAGAACAGCCAGCCCCCCTAACTAGTCGTATGAGGTGGGGTGCTTGTGGTAAGCAGCTTTGGATATGAGGAATTCCTAAAAAAAAGAAAAGGCAAAGTCCGGTATTTTACATCTTTCAATCAATAGATAGGATTTAGTGTTCGATATAGGGGATAGGATCCATCTGCTCTTTCTTTCTCAATTTGATTTAGAGAGATATAACGATATAAAAATAAATAAATAAATAGAGAGATGATAAAGAATACATAGACAGAAAAAGGGATGTCTATTCTATTCCTCTTTGTTTGTTTTTCAGTGCAAGACAGGAAAGCGCCCTCCTTTTGTCATCCCTGCAGCTTTCCAGATTTTGTATTGAACGCATGGCGTAGCTAGGACCTGAAAATCATCATCTTTGAGCCTTTGTTCACACCCCTATTTGTTTGAATAAGGCTAGTTGACCGCCAAGTTCAGATAAAGAAATGCTTCCCCCAACCATTAAAGGAAAGGCTCGACGAAGGGAGGGGAAGAAAAATGCTTTCGAAGATCGAGATTGGATTTCTTTTTCATCAAAAACGAAGAAGGCCGAGGATGGCCTACGGTGCGTCTTATCTGAAGGGAACATGCTTTTTCGGAATAGGTGGTATGATTGCCGGGCCCTCTCCTCGTTCCGCCTGCTGGCCTATTAGGTAGGATAGCAGTCTTCGGGCTTTGCCTGCCCTTTCTCATAAAGAATTCCGGCTTGGCCCAGGAAAGCGCTGGCAACAACAGAAAGGAAGGGGTCCATGTAGCTGCTGCGCCCGCCCCCTTCTTAGTCAATGGGGCAGCAGGTTCGGAATCCACTATAAAAGAGAGAATCCACTTCAGATAACCACGCCTCTCCTAGGTAACGTGTGGAATATCCGAGAGCGGACCTTTTTGGATATATAATCCAAGTCGAGAGTGGAGTTACAGAAACAGCCGTCTGATGGAAAACAACTTTCACGTTCGGTTCAGAGAGCACTTTTTTCGTTTATCATTCCTCGTTCCCTTTCGTGTGAATTCCACAGCGGCGAATTCTCAACTTGTGGGGCCCTATCTATTCCATCTCTCAAGCCCCAAAGAAAACCCCCCTCCCCTTCGGACTCCATACTCTTTTGACTCTATATATGTGGGCACCTGATATCTATGAGGGTTCACCCACCCCCGTTATAGCATTCTTTTCTATTGCGCCTAAAATCTCTATTTTTGCTAATATTTCACGTCTTTCTATTTATGATTCCTATGGAGCTACTTTGCAATAAATCTTCTTTTTCTGCAGCATTGCTTCTATGATCTTAGGAGCACTGGCCGCCATGGCCCAAACGAAAGTCAAAAGACCTCTAGCTCATAGTTCAATTGAACATGTAGGTTATATTCGTACTGGTTTCTCATGTGGAACCATAGAAGGAACTCAATCACTACTAATTGGTATCTTTATTTATGTATTAATGACGATAAATGCATTCGCCATAGTTTTAGCATTACGACAAACCCGTGTAAAATATATAGCGGATTTGGGCGCTCTAGCCAAAATGAATCCTATTTCGGCTATTACCTTCTCTATTACTATGTTCTCATACGCCGGAATACCCCCGTTAGCCGGTTTTTGTAGCAAATTCTATTTTTTTTTTTCGCCGCTTTGGGTTGTGGGGCTTACTTCCTAGCCCCAGTGGGAGTAGTGACTAGCGTTATAGGTCGTTGGGCGGCCGGAAGGTTGCCACGAGTAAGTAAGTCTGTTTGGGAGACCGAAGGCCGTTCTCCGTGCACCAAACACGTAGCTTACCGAATCAGTTGCGACACGGATGGGAATGCATGCTCCAAAAGCATAGGGTCGAGTCTGATACATCAAACGTCTACTCAATATCCTTGTACGAGTCCACAATCACTACACGAGATGAACCTTGGTTTGGTGAATTGAAGTTGGCCTTAGGTGTAATAGGACTCCCAGTTACTCTGCGCGATCGTATACTGAGGTGCTCCCCGCCGGTTGTTGGAAGGACGCGAGCCGGGCCTCGATTCAGAAAGATTCAGGGCCAAACAAAATAGGGGGTTACTAATTCCCCATCTCATTGGGGGCGGAAAACGAATCGACATCTCGATGTGAGACAGCCTTTTCAATTTGAGTTTGGAAAGAACGACGAAGTCCATCCGAACTGTCCAATAAAGAATAAGAGGAGAACAAAGCGCCAATCGCGCGCGAAGTGCATACGGAACGGACACGGATAAAAAAAAAGAAGTGTGGAGAAGAACCGAGCTCATTCCCTTCGCTTCCTGGGCCCAAAGCAGTGTAGTCTCTTTCCTGGCCAAATCAAGGATTTGGGGCTTCACGCTACTTAAGAAATCCATTTTTTTTAGTCAGATCTATGAATAGAAAGATGGATGAATCTATCGAGACTCTTTTCGATTTTGATATCTAAAAAAGAATCGATTTCATTCAACAGTTGATTCAAAGAACTGCGCTTAGCCCCCCCCGCTCATGAAACGACTCCGCTCCAATGGATGGCAGAGGGTCCGTAGTAGCCAAAGCACTGGAGTCATCCTGTAGCCGGGAAGGGGCCTAGAAGTGCTTACTACTACACCACACTACACTTGGCTCTACACATTTACAAAGCTAACCCTTGTTCAGTCCCTGGCAGAGCTAAGGAAGGGGGCTTCAATCCTTATTCCTTATTCCTTATCCCCATCTTCGCCTAGGCTAACGGGGCCTTACGTGGAGAGTGGAGCCTCAAGAAGCATTGTTGAGAGGAAGATGCTTGGCCCCTCTTCATTCTCTACAGGGTTCCAAACCTTTCTTCAACATAGGTGACAACGAGCGAGGCAGAGATGGAAGAGATCGAACAGGGGAATAAGAAGCAAGCTTGCCCTTTTTTTTTGATTTTGATAGAGGGGGATGGAGAAAGTGGACAAAACAGACTCGCATTTCCCAGTCGAAAAGATGAGTTCCTTTTTCGTCTCGCATTTCTCATCAAACAAATAAGAAAAAATCATCATATTGAAAACGTTACTAACCCACCAAGCCCTTCCTTCGTAGAGCCGTGTATTGTAAGTGATCCGAACCTGCCCTGAGCGAGCCTCCCATAGAGGCAAGTGAAGTTGGTGAGCCGTATGATGGGCAACTATCTCCTACGGTTCGGAGAGGACTCAGCTCTTAGTTAGTACCCCCTTGGTTTCGGGGTGGACCCTTTTCTACTCTATTTTATTATATACGCTTAGCGAAAATCATGTTTTTTGATACACCTAGGACATGGATTCTATATGAACCAATGGATCGTAACAAGTCGTTACTACTAGCAATTATTTCCTCTTTCATTACTTCATCCTTTCCATATCCCTCTCCCTTGTTCTCAGTTACTCATCAAATGACACTCAGTTCATATCTTTAAGTTCGATCATTGACAAGGTTCAAAGAAAGGGTGGGCATTGATAAAGAATCGATTCCAAACAACAATGCTAGCGGATGGCGGGCCTCCGCTTTTGTTTTCATTAGTGAAGCCTGCCAGTTATTTCTTTATTATTAACTCAAATAAAAAAGACAAAAAATGAGGTCTTTGTTCAAAAAGAAAAAGACGAGGGTGGCATTATGACTGGGGTGTCAGTTAGAAAGGTTCTTACAATGTTCATTCAAATAAAGCAACATTCTTTTTTTTTACTTAAGGAGGGCTTGATAAGAAGGGCTTGGGACCTATGAACGAAAGAAAACAAAAAACATGAAAGAATGAAGCAGAATGAACGGGAGGCGTCGGAGGAAGGACTGACGAACTACTTACTTGTCTTTGGTTAACTACTTTACTTACTTGGGGTTCTTTCTCGTAAGTGGTATACCTACACCCTGCACACTCACTCTATCTATATACTACTACGTTGATAGCTTTTCGCAAGCCTCTCTCTCTCTACTAAATCGACATTTTTTCAGGTCGAACCAAGCCCGGATCCAGCTGAAATACGGAATGGAATACTCTAAGATGCTTCATAGCTTCAACAAGCCCATATTCTTCCCGAAAAGATGAGAGTTCCAAACCTTTATTGAAGAAAGAGCTCTTGCCTGAAACTCAAAACAGAACGTTCCTTCCGCAACGCAAGGCCGATATCTTTCATAGCAGCAAAGGATGAGTTCGATCCATTAGGTTCTTCGATTTATTGGGAAAAGAAATGAGAGACAAGAAAACATCTTTGATTACGATTAAAAGGAACAATCTCAAATAGACTAAGATCCAATTTTGGGTCATTTCTTGGTGAACATGATCTGCCATAATCTCTTCGATCCCTGAATTTATGTGCCAGAATACTGATAGATTTGGTAGGAAAGTGGAAGAGAATTTTTTGTATATAATAATTAAAGGAAGAAGGAAAGCTGCTGTAATTCTTTGGAAAAGCCCGGTTCTCTTTGTCTTCGAGCTTTCATTCCTCAATGCACTATTTTGTTCTTTCATATACCTCCCCACCAATAGATAGAGACAAATAGGAATAACCGAACCACGTCTACAAAATGCCAGTACCATGCAGCTGCTTCAAAGCGAACGTGATGCTTCTTGGTCAGATGACCAAGATATTGGCAAATACCACATATGATCAAGAAAAGAGTACCTATAATCACATGAAAACCATGAAAGCCAGTTGCTAAGAAAAAGGTAGAACCATAAATACTATCCGAAATAGTGAAGGGTGCTTGATAATATTCCATTCCTTGAAAGCCTGTGAATACTAGAGCTAGTGAAACGTAAGCTACTAAAGCGTAAACTGCTCGTTTTTCCTTCCCCGCGAGTATAGCATGATGAGCCCAAGTTACGGCAGCTCCAGATGAAAGGAGAATAGGGGTATTAAGAAAAGTGATTTCCCGAGGATCTAAAACCCCAATCCCTTTTGGGGGCCAAATACCTCCGATCTCTACCGTGGGTGCCAAAGAAGAATGAGAAGAAGCCCGAAAAAAAGCAAAAAGGAACATAACCTCCGATACGATAAACAGAATAAAACCATATCTAAGTCCTAATTGTACTACTTTGGTATGATGTCCTTTCAACGTGGATTCACGTAGAACATCGCGCCACCATACGAACATGGTATATAGGATAAATATGAGGCCCAAACTTAGAAGTGTTGCACCCCCTTGAAATGAGTGCATGTACATCACACCTCCTACGGTGGTTGCCAAAGCACCGAGTGAACCCGAAATGGGCCATGGACTTGGATCTACCAAATGAAAAGAATGCCTCTGAGATTCAATCATAAACCACTTTGCCTCGGTTGTATGTAAACCTCCCCTTCACCCCCGCTAAAGTGGTAAAGAAGGGCTGGGGTCTCATTTTCTTTCTATCTAACAGGACAAAAAAATAGGAAGGGATGGTTTTTTCATTGCATTGATAGAAGTCTAACTAGAAAAAGATCTCTCTATTCCTTTGAGAGGAGAATCTCGTTGGTTTGACCGACGAACTACGTGGGAAGACCTTCCTTCTTTCGTTGATTTTCAGCAAGCGTTTTAGTAAAGTCAGAATTCTCTTCAGTTTGGTTTCGGAAAACTTGTTGGTTGCGGATTAGTGCGTTCTGCGCCGCCGGAGGCCTAAAATGAAAGGCGCAGGTTGATCTCTCTGGTTGAGGATTCATTTATTCAACTTTACACGTGGGAAGGGCTTACTCTCTTCGGCTTGGTCTCACTCCCTTCCCGGACTATTCCTCCCCACTAAAAAGAGCGATTGACTTTCTCGCTAACATTTCTGAACGTCCTTCTTCGCGTGGGGATTTGAAAAGGGGTATATATCTCTTGTAATGCTTTCTACTATTCTGATCGAGAAAGAATCTCTTTCGAACGACCAAGTCATAATGAGATTAAAAAACGATGCTTCCTTGGCCGTGTAGAACATGGACTAGCATTATATCATTCCTACAAGCGATCCCCCATCCAGGATTGGAAGAAGTGCTATATGAGGACTTCGAGATCAAATCGAATATATTTCTTTCGAGACCTCGTGAGCCACTTATTTCTCCGAAACAAAGGGATAAAAGTGATTTTTTCCCTCCTTTTTCCCAATAAGTCGACGACGTTACACCATTGGGATACTTCGAATAAACTAGAGTACATATAGGATACACCGGTGCTAAACCCTTTTCTCAAGATATCTTCCAAACTGTTGGGGTCCTTGCTCTGTATCTTGTTCCCCCGGTGTGAAACCAGTTGGTTACGTAGTTTGAGAATTCTACTGATCCCAAGTACTCCATCTCCATCATTGCATATGGGAATATTGAAAGTAAAGAAGAAAAGGCATGACTAGAAGAATTGTGTGAAATAAGTCAATTTATCCAGTTGAGGCATTCTTGATTGAGAAAAATTTATTCCCTCCAGACAGAAAGAGACTCCTTCCTGTTGTACGAGTAGTGAAGAACTATAGAGAGTTGTGGTTGGTTATTGACCAACGGAAAGCATAGCATGGGAGAAAGAAAGATGCACAAATGAAAGAAAGAGAAAAGGGCAACTTCATAAAAAGCAAGAAAAGCGCCCAGCAAACTGCGAACCTGACTCGAGAGGGCGACCACCGAGATAAACAAACTAAACAAAGAAGGGCGCGGGAGCCCGCCCAGGTCAAGGGTCTCCTCGATATCTTTTCTCAAAAAAAAGTGAAAGTAGAAAAACCAAATTCTTACATCACCACAGCCAACTTGGTTTTCTTTTCTCGCGAAGCAGCGAGACGAGAAGAGGAGAGGGAGAGGAAACCTTTTTTTTTTTTTTTATAGCGGTATTATGCCAAAAGACTTTTTAGCAGATTGTAGGGTTATCTCTAATCTGCTCCATCCATTCGTGGAGGGGTTTGACATCTATCTACGCGGATATTTCCAAATTATGAGAAAGAATGTTATTGGCTATTTCCGAATACATATTTCTCATTTCTTGAAAGTGAGGGCCGCACTCGCCCTCTTTCACACTCTGAACGTAGTTGCTGCGAGACTCACGTGTGAATTTCCCTGAGAAGTACCTCAGGGGATGGGATCGCGATGCGGAACTTCCGTCGGTGCTGGCGCCTCTGGCAGCGCCTCTTGAGCCGCCCCCGGTTGTTGATTGGGTTTTTGATAGGGATTGGACGGCCCTAGGAACTAGCAGGATTCGCGGGCGAAGAAGCCGGAAGCTGCTGCGCGACCTCTGGAGCGACTATCTTAGCCGTGGGATCGGCCTCGCCTAAGGCGGGTGCATGGAAGGGTGAAGGCGAAACTCGAAAGGAATTTACTTATTTTTCGATTTCCTCTTTCATTTGAATTTCCAAATCGAAAGTCAAGGCGTTAGCGCATCCGTTTTCTTGCTCGTTACCGCTTTACTAATCAAATAGAAGGAGGCAAGCCAAAACCAACTCCTAAAAAGTTGCTGAGTTCGCCTTTCGGGGTTACCCACTTGATTGAGGGCTTATGTAATATATAAAGAGGAGGAAGCAGCGAGACCGATAAATAGGGAAGGAGCCCCCGAATTTGGCCTTTTTGTTTAAGTAAGGGTAGCTCGCCTTTTTTAATAGAAGGAAGTGGGATAGCATTGGTTCTTTCGGGAAACCGATGCATGAGCTGAGGCTCCCATGTCTCGCCGACCCTTCGAAAAAGTCAGGTCGTCAAACAGCTCATAGGGAGTCAGAAGCAAGAGCAGTCAAAGGCGGGTCAAACTCACATAAGCAGAGGGGGAGACACATTCATGAAAAGCAAGAAGCCGTGGGGGACTGGCCAACTATGATATAGATATCTGACTTTCGGGTAAGAGTATGAACATCTATAAGAGTATTAACATCTATTAGTCCATATCATGGGTCTACTTGTTACAAAAGGCGAACATACCTATTCCAAAACATACACATAAGTCCTCAGGCGGGGACGAAAAGAGTCCATTTCTTTACAATATTCCGTAATGTATCATGGCCCTTCCATTCATATTTTTATTCAAAAAAGAGTTCCGCATCCATCTCTCCAAGGCCGGGAGAACAAATAGGCGTGAGGAAGAGGGAGAGGGGGGGCTACGAGCCCTCTCCCGTTGCTGTTCTCGGATCACCCATCCCTTCCTTCCCCTTCGCCCGCCCCTAGTGAGATTCGATGAGATCAGATCTCTCGAACGAAGTTTAGTGATAGGAAGAGAAGACAGCTGGCGGGAGATCTCTATTCATTACCACCCCCTTGTATAGGTTGGGGAAAACAGAAGTGCGCTCGCTGAAGGAAGGATCTTTGGCATAAAGATACCTGATTATTAGAGAATGGGGCAAGCCAAAACCAACTCCTAAATAAAAAGTTGCTGGATCGAAGTATCTCGAACATTCTCCATACGCCCGCCAGCTGCAGAGGGGGGTTCGATTCCTGTTATACGCGGTGTGGCAAAAAAAAAACGGATTCAACAAGATATGCCTTGCCTGCATTAAGATTTAAAACTTGTCGTCTACTTTTAGGAAATGTTCGGAACAGAGAACTTACAATAATACAACGCCGCATTCTACTAAAATTGAGAAACAAGAAGAGATCTATTAAGAAAAAGATTTATACGAGAGAAAATCTTAACAGTTACATACAATCACAAAGTACACGAAAGTTGCCCCTTTTTCATGGGGATTTACCCATCACAGAGATGCACAGAGGAAGAGAACGAACTTCTTATATCCCTTTTCCACTCAATCCAGAAACAAGATCAGACGTTATTCCGGTTCGTCTCCATTTTAGTGAAACTCTTACTCAAGCAAGGCAGCCGATAAGTCATCGAAGTGTTTGTGTGAATAAAGGAATGGTCCCCATTACTCATTTTAAAGTGTCCCACGGTGATCTAATATCTTTTCAAGAAAATGACGCGAGAATCCGCGGTGAAGAAATAAGGAGATCTTTCTATATCGAAATCTCAGTTGAAAAAATCATAGGCAAATTACTGGATCATCCGGTAAGAATGTGGAGAAGAACTAAAACAGAATGGTTACACCTACTTAAAACTAAGAGGGGATGCCGCCTACTACTAAAATCCAGGTTTTTGCAACAGTTGCGTTCTTCTATGCAAGAATCAGACTTAGAAAGAAGAAAGAAGTTTGGATCGGAAAAAGTATGCTTAGGCTGTTCCTTCGCTGAGCACAACAGTATGAAGAGGAATTTGTATTATTTTCAATCCCTATTCTTATCGAATAGAAGGAAGGAGAAAAACCGAAATCTTCCTACTCGAAGAATCAGTCCTATAGTTTACAACTCTTCTTTATATAGTAATTCGACCTATTGCTCCGCACCCCCCCATCAGTTTACTATGAAGAGCAAAATAAAAAAGATCGAACTACCTACTCATTATTCGGAGGTTAATCATAGAACACTAAAAGCTGTGGTATCTTATGGACCTAAGATAGGTCACATCCCTCACAACATAAGATTGAAAGATCCAAACCTTCCTCTTCGGAGCGGAAACGGACGTGGCCAAAACATATAAAGATCGGCTCGCTCGGACATATCTATCCGTCTCGAGTCTCGTCTAGATCGATTCATAGATCGATTTCTATCCATATGTAAAGGTATCTCCGTGGATAGAGATAAAGATAGGGATCCATCTAGATCTTGATTCACTATTTCCATTTGATTGATTGCCTTTTTTTTTACAACAAGTTTGAAATCTTAATGCAGGCAAGGAAAGAGAGTTTGGCTATTATTACTTGCAGGATCGGAGCGTATACGAGCGAGCAGAGCCCAGGGAACGAGGAAGCCCGTTATAGAGAAGTCGACTAGAAGTATCAGACTGCTGGCCTGAGAGAAGACGGCCTCTCTCGGGAAAGATGGCCTAATTTCTCTTCTTTCTTTTTTCTTTCGGGTTTCTTTCTTTTTTCAGGGGCCCATAACGCTAAAAGGTGGGGGAGAAGCAAGCCGAACCTCTGATCGACCTAGAAACATAACTAATTCTCGGCGTCGAGAGAGATTTGAGATTCCGTAAGTAACTCAGCGAGTGCTTTCTAAGAAGGGCTTGACTTGGAAGAAGAAAATGAAATACGAACAACCGTGCTGGTCGTAATAGATCGACTTTCATGATAGTTCTTACTACAGCATGAAAGTTCCATTTCAAGAACGACGTACCATGATACTTTCAGTTTTGTCGAGCCCAGCTTTGGTCTCTGGTTTGATGGTTGTACGTGCTAAAAATCCGGTACATGCCGTTTTGTTTCCCATCCCAGTCTTTCGCAACACTTCAGGTTTACTTCTTTTGTTAGGTCTCGACTTCTTCGCTATGATCTTCCCAGTAGTTCATATAGGAGCTATAGCCATTTCATTCCTATTCGTTGTTATGATGTTCCATATTCAAATAGCGGAGATTCACGAATCAGTCTTGCGCTATTTACCAGTGAGTGGTATTATTGGACTGATCTTTTGGTGGGAAATGTTCTTCATTTTAGATAATGAAACCATTCCATTACTAACAACCCAAAGAAATACGACCTCTCTGAGATATACGATTTATGCCGGAAAGGTACAAAGTTGGACTAATTTGGAAACATTGGGCAATTTACTTTATACCTACTATTCCGTCTTGTTTTTGGTTTCTAGTCTGATTTTATTAGTAGCCATGATTGGCGCTATAGTACTGACTATGCATAGGACTACTAAGGTGAAAAGACAGGATCTATTCCGACAAAATGCTATTGATTTTAGGAGGACTATAATGAGGAGGACGGCAGCCCCACTCACGATCTACTAAAGGGAAAGTAGCTTGATTGGTTCGAATCCAAGTCGTGAGATGGCAGTGACGGTTAGGAAAAGGCGTAGGTTGGCCTGGCTTTGGCTTGCTCTGGTCATTATGGCGATTGATGATCCCTGGTGCAAACAATAAGTCAGAGTTCCTTAAAAAACTCCCAGTGGATAAAGGAAGGTTCGGGCCCCCCAGGCGTCGCAGGGGTCCCTCACTCGGGTATCAGAACGAGAAAGGATATAACGGTGCATTGAAAGATCCAACAGTCAAAAGGGAAACAGAAGGGGGGTTCTAAAAAGCAAGAATCGAATTAGATTGAAGTATTTAAATCATAGTCTAATTTCTAGAATAATCTATGAATCTATTTTACATTCATTATCATTCTATACATAACAGGGAATTGACTCTCCTTTACAGTTGAGCAGCTTCGCTCCTCTCCTTCACCTTTACAGTACAGGAGAGCATATGAAATCCTCTTGCTATCGGTCTCGAATCACAGATTTACAAGAAGATTAGATCATTAAAAAAAGGAAGACAAAGAGAAAGGAAAGAAAAGAGAATGAAAGAAGAAGAAGATATTCCTTTACAGGAGAGTAAATGAAAGCGAAAACGAGTACAACTCTGGAACCGGAACCTCTATTATCTGACCGGAACCAATATGACTTGACCTGAACCTATTTATTCTTGAACTGCTCTTGATCCTTATTCTGTTCCTATTCAATCTTGAACCTGTCGGTAAAGTGGCTTTGCTCCTGAACCTATCGGTAAAGTGGCTTCGCTCCTGAACCTATAGGTAAAGTGGCTTCGCCTCCTGAACCAGAACCGATATGACCGGTATTAGTGTTTTTTGGAGAATAGAATCGGTTGTTTCCGAAGAAGGACACCTATTTTTACTCCTAATGGGCCCCCGTAACATTAGTTGTTGAAACCGATGTGCCGCTCGGAGAATCAGTTGTTTCGACTGATATGACCTCACCTGATTGAACCTATTGATTCTTGAACAGTAAACTAAGACGAAAGCAAGACAAGATTCATGATCCTTTTCCTATTTATTCAAACACCGTAAACAAAGACGAAAGAGTTTACGAACTGAACTCATGAACCTATCGGTCTCGTTGCTGCGCTCCTGAACCTATCCAACTCGGTAAAGCAATTAATTCCATTGCCTGAACCTCTCCAACTCGGTAAAGCAATTTCATTGCCTGAACCTCTACAACTCGGTAAAGCAATTTCATTGCCTGAACGTCTACAACTCGGTAAAGCAATTTCATTGCCTGAACCTCTACAACTCGGTAAAGTGGCTTCGCCCCTGAACCTCGGCTTCTCCTCTTTACTTATTCATTATCTTCTTTAACTGTAAACTAGGAATCTGAGCTCTGGCTCTTCTCTTTCTCCTTAATGAGAGTGAACTCTGGAACCTATTGATTCTTGAACGGTAAACTCATTCACCTTCTTTCACTCTGCCTTTGTCTTTTGACTTTTCCGATATTCTCTTCCCTGATTGAACTCGGTAAATAGTAGTTTTATTCTTTCTCTCTTCTCTTTCTCCTCGAGCTACTTACTCATTCAGCTTTTCCTCTATGACCTGAGCTACTGAACCTTTACAGTCGGTAAAAGACAAAGAGAAAGCCGAAACCGAAAACCTTTTCTTTCCCTTCAAACACTCTTTCCCTCGGTAAACTCATTCACCTTCTCCTTTTTTTCACTCTTGAACATAGGCTGTATGAGAAGAAGGTAAAGCTCCTGAACCTGCCCCGATATGCCCTGAACTTTACAGGAGAGTAAATGAAAGCAAAAACGAGTACAACTCCTTCTCCTTTTCCGATATTACCTGACCGGAACCGATATGACCTGACCGGATTGAACGTGAACGAGTTTACTGTGTTTGAATAAATGACGGAGTTAGCAGCTTTGAAAGACGAAAGAAGAATGAGACTGAACCTATCCTTTACATGAGAGTAAATAAAAGGAAAGCCGAAACCAACAATCAGGGAGACAAGACAAAGACTCGTTCTCCTACTTCTTTCACTCTTTTTCGTGTAAAGACCATTGATTATTCATGGTCTACTTTCCCTATTTTTCGGGCTAAAACAACTAATGAATTTACTCTTTCACTGTAAACACTATCGATGAATGAGACTCAACAAGATTAATTATCCTTTGACTTATTGAACAAGGTAAATAGAATAGAATAGAATAGGTGTTTGATTGAACAGGAAGTCAAGACGAAAGATTCATTCTCCTTTACTGTTCTAGAATCAATGAATTAGCTGCTTTACAGTCGAGTAAATGAATGAAATCAGGGAGACAAGACAAAGACTCGTTCTCCTACTTCTTGAATAGTAAACTCCTTTAAAGACCATTTATTATTTTTTTGATACTTTCCCGGGTTTTTCGTCCATTTCTCTTTTTCACTAACAAAAGCAGCAGAAATTCATTCTAGTTGATGCCTCTCCCTATTTTGAGGGCCATTTTTGGCCATTTTCCTGGTAAAAAGGGATGTTTTTTAGGTATTTGAGTTCATTTTCGGCTAAATGGGACTGATTTCACTCTTTTACTCAACTGTAAAGACTGAAGCAAGAAAAGATGAATGAGACTGAACTAATCCTTCCCTTATTTTTTGAGGTAAATAGGCTTAATTATCCTATCCTTCCCTTATTTTTGGGGCTAAAACTGCTAATGAATTTACTCATTCACTGTAAACACTCAACTCCTTATGAATTAGACAGATTGAACTCTTTCACAAGGTAATTAGGTTCGGAAGTCAAGACGAAAGAGAAAACCTTCCCCTTTGACTATTTATTCTTTCACGAGGTAAAGCCGCTGCAGCTAATTCATTTACTTACTCTCCTGTAAACAAGGGTTGAACTATTCTTTCACTCGGTCAAGCAGCTAATTCATTTACTCTCCCTGCAAGGTAAATAAATAGGTTAAGGAAGAAAAGAAGAAGAAAGATGAATTAGAGTTTACGAACTGAACTCAATCACTTGTCCCTGAACTCGGTAAATAGTAGTCTTTCTCCTTCACTCATGAACCTTCTTTCACAAGTCAAGACTGAACTCAAGATTAATTATCCTTAACTACTCTCCCTATCCTTTCTTTACCTTCAAACACAGTAAACGAAGAAAGACGAAACCTTCACTCTTTCACAAGGTAAATAGGTTAAAGCATCTTCCCTTCCATCCTGGCCTGGACTTTACTTACGGTCTCTTCTCTTTGCTTTTCTTTCCTTTGATTCTGCTTGAAAGACTCTTCAAATGAAAGAAATATTTGCTCCTTCCGCTTTTCCTCTATTCCTTTCCCTTTCTTCTTATCTGACTGAATAGGGTTAAAAGGTCTCTTTTCTTTGATTTCAAATCCTTTACATTATAGTCGATAAAATGAATAAATAGTGTTTAGAAGAAAACTTAACTGCTCCTTCAAAAGAAAGTGTTTGAAGTCAAGACTCAACCTTAAACCTGAACCTGATTTCATTTTCTTCTTCTTTTTCATCAGTAAAGAATCAAGATTAATTGTAACCCCTGGACTATGACTTCTTCACCTGATTTCACTCGGTAATAAAGCCTCAACCTTAAACCTTTTCCTTCCTGATTGAACTACTACTTCCTGAACCAGATTTCACTCTGTCTTTCACTGGGTAAAGCTGCTGAGGATTGAATTTCCTCTCTTGTAAACTCATTCACCTGTCGAACAATTCCATTGCCTGTCCCTGATTGAACCTATGTTCTTCTTTCACTTCAAAATCAGCGTTTTATCTGCATCTTCCGACTGCTATCCTTGAACTTATACAGGAAGAGGTCGGTGTTTGTTTGGTTCTTTCTCCTTCACATCTGATTTCCGAGATAAATAGGCTTTAAACAAATGGACTCACCAAGCGTAAATGTAAACTCATTCACCTGTCGGTTTCAGAATTCCATTGCCTTCGTCTCCTGATAACATTCTGTCACCTTAATCAATCCATTCTTTTGTTGCAGTTGATGGAGAAGCTGCATTCATTGTTGGAACTGGGTTGGAATGCCACGTGGCTCGAGATTCAGGGGGCCCCCAATTTTGATGAAATACAAGATGCTCAGGTTTCAGGGAATCCCTAAAAAGCACAGGTCAAGACTAGACTAAGAGTAGGTGTGGTTGCAACCAATCCAATAGTGCTTCTTACGGAGAAGTGTTTCAAGTCATTCGATTAAGGGCACTAGCTACCCTTTCTTTCTCTGGATTTGTGACGGGAGGCAGGAAACTCCGTCTATACAACAGCTTGAGACGAGACCCGAGAGGCAGCGAGCATAGTTTACGGAGCGGGAGTCATAGTTCCAATAGCGAAGGAATTAGAATGGCGGCCGCAAAGGATACAGAGCGTTTAGGCTAATGGTACTACTAGTCAACAACACTCGCAGACGATTTATGCGCTGACTGAACTTGCTTCGTAGACAAGGCTCGTTCCTTCGCATGCTTCGGGCGAAGCCGGGGTTGGATTCCCTCTCCTTTACAGTCTCGCATATTCTCGGATTTCCTCTTCTTTATACTGTCGCCTATGTAGGGAGAACTCTTAGATTCTCGACGTTTTAGAGAGTTTTGATTCAAATCCTGACTCAACCGCTCACCCTGCCTGTACCGCAACCACTCATTATCCCTTACCAACTACCTTCTGTCTACAATCTTGATAAAGTCCCTCGTAATTAAGAAAAAGGATACGGAGAAGAGAGAAAGTCAAAGGGAAGGAAAAAACGAATGCTTTTCTCAAGGGGCAATTGGAATAGAATGTGGCCGAACAGCTTAGCAAAGTCCCTGCCCATCTGGAGCTGCACCCCTATTTAGAAGGATATCGTAAGGGGTAAAAGCAAATGGAGAACTACCAAATCAAAGTCATTGGATTTGTTCGTACCATTCTGTCATCGATCACTGCTGGGTCGGTTGGTGAGTCACCCCCCAAAAAGCATCGATCAAGGTCAAGCATATATGTTTTATGAAATGATAAGTGGTCTCATTTATGCTATGCCCTGCATCCATCGTGTTCGTCTATCTTTATTGAGCTTTCTTCACTTCAGCGCCATGCGCTTTGCTTCGCTTTATATTTATAGAAGAGAGAGATCATTGTCTTGATGAAAAGCAAGCGATAGAAAGTCTTCTCCCTCGCGCGTTCGCGCGAACGACTATCAAATGGTGATCTCATTAGATCATTAGTGAAAGAAGGACCAACGACGATCCTATCCTAAAGTAGAAGGAGGAGTAGGAGAAGTCAGTCTTCTTTGAAGATCGAGTAAGAAATCGGACAAGTATGCCATTAGGAATCTGTCTTCTACATAGGGAAAGCCTGTTACGAGTAAGTGGAGAGGAAAGATCTCCAGAGATTCTTATCTCATTCCATTCCAGTGGCTCGACTAGTAACCAATGGCGCAAACTCAAAAATCCCTGGTTTCCCGGTAGAACCCCATTTCGCCCAAGTTGTTGCGAAACCGGCAAAAATCATCGGTTTTTCGCACAACTTGCTCATAGTGCAGGTCCCACTTGTATATTGTATTTGGCCGAAGAAGCATCGGACAGGTTGGAGTTCTTACCTTCTTGGGACTCTATAGACCAAGATCTGCTTTCATTATATGGGCAATACCGATCGACTTTAGTAGATCATATGGATGTAGAAAAAGCTTTGAATTTGAATGAATTGGAAACATCTCTTTTCCATTTCTATTTACCCAGTTCATATCTTTCTTTCGTGTGTTCCCGGGAGGAATTCGATCTTGGGATACCACCTAAATAAGAGCGGCCAGAGGGTCAAATAGGTCGGGAAGAAAGAGTCTAAGGTCGGGTCGGACGACATACATCTTGGTTGGTTTCACCACCACTAGAGATTGGACATATATTCAATCTTTATTCGGTGGGAAAGAGATTATTATTTAAATTAAATAGCTGCAAGACCAAAACAGGGTGCAAAAAAGCTCAAGCCCTGATTTTCACTTCCTCCCAGATACACGGCTTACATACCCCGCTCAACATTCTTGGAAAACAATCGAATTGAGGGTCCAGAGGCAAATTAGCCATTCAATCTTGTAAACTAATCGAGACCGCAATTGGAAAAAGAGAGACGAACGGGAAGGAATAACCAATCGATGAAGGAACATGAAACCATTCTGTTTCAATAGAGGTACGAGAAAGGGTTGGGGGCAATGAAGTAGGTGAAGTGGTTGGATTTTTCGAGCTGTTCCAACCACGGCTGGATGTGATTTCAAGAGCCAAACGAGAATGAATACCAAACATCAGAGTCAAGACCAGGCTCCCTAATAGAATTTTTAACCGATCCATTCCGGATCGATCGAATTGGTACGTAAGTTTTAACATGGGAAAACCAGAGAAAACACAACTTATTTGAATAACCCGGTGACCTACCAATTGTAGAAGTAGGATCTTTGGCAAGCAATAAGCACTTAAATAATACAATTTGAGTGTACCATCTTCTTTCTCATTTCGAGAAAAGGGTGCGGGAGGAAAAGGAAACAACGGAGGGATCCGAATCGGACCTAAATGGGAATGACATGAAAAGTCTTTTTCAAAACCTAGCATTAAGGGCGTTACGACGATATACGAGAGGAATGGAGAAAAACTCGTGATTGGTGTGGAGGGGAAGATCCGTTTATGATATAGTGAAAGAAAGAGTCGTCTCATTTCCTGACTTCTTCGTTCTTTCAAATTCATTCACTTCAAGGCTGGTTCTGAACGCCGCGTAACATCATCTTCAACCAACCTCCACTGCCCCTTGTCTTATCCCGCCCTTTCGGTGCGTCCACTAAAGAATTGATTATACACTAAATAGCTGCAACTATACGCTTACTAAAAGACTGACTTAGGCCAGCAACTAAGAAAGAGAGATGTGCCTAAAGCGGCATGCAAGCAAACTGTGCACGCTAAGAGAAAAGGGGAGAGATCTTCGAAATTACTATCACAATCAAGCCGCCCCCATCCCCTATCTCTCAAACTCTAAAAGGGCCCGTCACTTCGTTCGTACCTTCTTGGCTTAGGCTTCCAACTGAACTGACTTTATGGCCTTGCCGCCCGCCGCTAGCAGAAGCTAAGCACTTGAAAAAAGCGCTAAGAAAGGTTGCTTCTGTCGGCCTTTTTGTGCAACAGTCCACCAGTAGCATAGGAGAGGGTTGCTGTACATACAAGAGTCTTCCCGTTTTTACGTAAGCTTTTTATTACCAGTCAAGTAGTACAACAGCAGTATCTCATCTTATAACCCGGCGCGGCTGGTCGCCTTTTGAATTAAATGGAAGAAACTCTTATTGAGATAAAAACGAGAGAGTTGGAGTAGGTGAGTTAGTCCTCACTGACCTGAGCGATTTCGATCACCTAGCAGGCCTTTGATTTGGTAGGTAACATCGCCAAAGCGTATCATCAGATTTGACTACGAAGGAAGGCACTCGAAGTGAGACGGCACCGTCTTGTGCAACGCAACGAGAATCGGCCCTCTAACATCGGGCGAGGAAAGAGACCCCTTCCTTTTTGGGGGATCAAGTTCCCGGCCTGAGACGCGTTCGTTGACAAAACCACCGTAGTAATGGAGACCTTTCCCTCCAGCGGAGGCGAACTGATCAACGAGAAAGAGGCCGTACTCACTGCAAACGAATACACCACAAGATCGAATTGCACTCATCCCTCTCTCGCATCAAGTTGACCGACCCCCACCCACTACGTAGTGATTATATCAATCATGTACGGGGGCCCTCCATTCTGATTGGTATATCATGACAAAATCAAGCCATTTGCACCAGGCGCACTGCGCTTTCCCTTGCCCAAATGTTCGCCTCAGTCTTGGAAAGGTGACCCGCCAAAGACAGGAGCCCTTTAAGATGTTTACGAAGACCTCCTACTTATTAGAGAAAGGGGGTTCGATCAGTAGAGGGGACTACTTTGCCTCCCCAGAAGAAAAAGAGCCCAGCTGGACGACTGATCCCGTTGATCATATAACTGGGAGGGAACGTGTCACATTAGAGGTGAACGATCAAAGATGTCCTCTAATTACCACGATGAGGCTGGTCCCCCTTTGATTTTAGTAGACTAAGCTATGAATATGAATGAAGAAATGAATGTCGGGCTCTTTCTTTCACTGCTAACCCCAATCAGTTTCAACATGCTGATACTTTACCTTTCGTCGAGCACCGAGCTTGTGGTCCTCCTTTTAGTGTGGGTTCAATTGGATAAATCTGTCAAGTCAAGGTCAACGTACGTAGCAGCAAGGATGGTGCATCGCCTATTTCTTGTTCTAGCTCAGGAGCCAAAACGAAAACATCTGCTACCTACTGTACTGGACCTTCGACTAGGTATTCTACCCTTGTCGAATCAGAACCAACCACCCCCACTCTAATAATAGGAGAAAGGAAAACGCTCGAACAGTTGAGCGGCCGCCGGACAAGTACACAGAGATAGATTCATTCTTCGTACCTGGTCCAACTTCACAAGCCTTCGCGGGTTGGTCAGAAGTCAGTCTTCTTTGGTAAGACGAAATTTGGCAAAGAAAAGAGAGTGCTCGACCGGAACAACGGCCAACAAAGACCGTAATTACATAGATAATAGCTCCTCCCCTTCCCAGATTTAAGGCTTTAAGAACCGTATGGCGGCTGGAAAGAAAGATGACCTCACCTTATCGTAGATGGTGTCAGTGAGAGCCACTTTAGTATCCCTCGTTGACCTTCTTTTGTGGATAGAATCTTCAATGAGTAGAAAGAAGCAACCTGACTAATAAAGGTGCTTGTTGAGTAAGGTTGGCTTTTGAGCCCAAGCCCCTTGTTTGTATAGGTTGGGTACTTGAGCGCATCTTTCTCATATGGAGAAAGGCTTTTCATTGAGTTTGAAATAAATAAGGAAGGGGTTAACGAGGCCGTTTTCTTGCAGGAGTGCTATTGCGCACCCTTTCGTTTGTTTTCTTCGCTTACTCTGCAGTACGAGCCTCATACAGAGCCGCGCCCCTTTAATATGATGAGAAGAAGAGGGGCCGCCCTCTTTTCTTTTCCGCATCAATCCTCCCACCTATTTTTCTTTTATGGGGTGTATAGCTCAGTTGGTAGAGCATTGGGCTTTTAACCTAATGGTCACAGGTTCAAGTCCTGCTATACCCAAACCCAACTTACATGAGACTCTTTTTAAGGATGCGTAGTAGCGTTCAAAGATCACTCTTTGGCCTTTATAGTTCTCTATTTGGGCGAGATCTTTGCAGATTAATAGTTGTTAGAGAGGCACCGAAGGTGATAGAAAAAAGCAAATGTTCATCCTATCTCTTTTCTTAGTCCTCAAGCTCGAACTCATAATAGTTTACGAGACGGTCGATCATGTAGTTAACCAGTATTTACAGCAATTTCACCTTTCGGATGTAAATAACCCTAATCCTCAATGGTATACTCCTCCTCCCTATCCTGTTAGAGTTTTGCAGGCTTTTGGCTTCTTTCTATATCGCTTTTTCACTTTGATGCAATTTAGCCTGAATTCTGTTAATCTTTTTCCCCAAAATCCTCATCCTCAACTGCGGAACCCCAACCATACTTTGGTCGAAACCTAACCAGATGGATAGACAGATTACTTAACCGAAACCTGATCGGGAGAGAAAATAAACGACTACGTTCCCTATGACTCAACCTCGCTATTTTTGTAAATATATTGAGTTGATAGCTTGGTACCCAAAATCAATGATTGTGATCCTCGTTGTGTACATAATTCGTGT
>CM066973.1:5500130-5547630 GCA_033971965.1 Cucurbita ficifolia | reverse complement strand
CTCAAGCTCATCACCCTGGTACCGCTGCTCGTCCTCTGGTTTCAAGAAAAAAGAGTTTCGGCCGCCTCCCCGGGTAAAAAGAGTTGAAGACAAGGATTCAATCTTTATTCGGTGGGACAAAAAAGGAGACTATTGGCACTACGCGCTAAGAAACTTGCAATCGCAAGTAAGACAAGAACAAGAGTTTAGACAACTGGAGTTTGAATCGAGGGATCTTCAGCTCCGAGAACTCCGGGATCAGGCTGCTTCTCTTTTCAAGATGGAATTATCTCGCCATCCAGATATAATAAAGAATTGTATCGACACCATTCAGCCATTTTTGCTTTTTTTAATGGCCAAACAAAATACATTGAGGAGTCCTTTAGGCAACGACGATAACCGGCCTAAAGATGTCCTCATTATCGACAAAAGGGAAATGGAATAATGCTACTTTATGATCCAAGATCTAAACGAGAAAGGACCCACATCCTCCACGTTCCGTTCCATTGTGGAAGCTTATTTTCCTCCGGATGATTAGAGAGATTTTTTTTCGGAAAGCGTAGAAATCCATCGTTCGAGGCCCACTCATTCCAGCAGGAGTTAATGGGGAAGGGGAGAGGTGAGGTGGGCCTCTTTAATTCAACAAAATCAGGCTTGAAAAGCACCTTTTATATAGCATCTTTCTCTCCCAACCAGTCTTTCTTCCTTCATTTTCACTAGCGCTTCCCGGAAAATCCGTTGTTTTCTATTTCGACTCACAAGGCTAGGTCTGAAAACCGAAAGAGTCTTTCACTTTACCTATCTTAACTTAGAGAAATCTAAACAGGCTATCACCGCTAATAGAAAAATTGCTTGACCCGGCTTACCAATTCTATTAAAGAAAATGAAAGGGCTACGAAATACCTTTCGACAACTTACTAATGAACGAACCTTGTGACTCTCCGCGCCTGTTAAGGCTAGTTATCATTTTCTCTTTGTCTGTCTTTCTAGCCGCTTTCCTTGCTTCGCCATACCAGCGAATGGACTGACTGACTAAGTCACTTATGGTTTGGAACCCTTGCTCGCAGCTTTTGTGTCAAGAGAAATCTCCCTGACTTTGTTAACTTACGTAAGGGGAGCACCTTGAGTATTTTCAGATTTGATCTTTGCATTGGTAGAAATGAATTGGGCATTGGCTTCAATCATGGACAGGTCAAGGATATCTTCTCTCCAAAAGACAAAGACAATAGGCAGGGTCCGCAAGAGAGCGAGATGTTCGACATACATCCATACGCAATCTCTCTATTTTGATACATAGTTTGCCCTTCTAACCATTGGTTCTAGGATGACAACCAAAGACTAAAGCCCGGTCCGAGCAAGATCGTCGAGACGCCTACGCGTGGGGCCATTGCTGACGCCCCTTGCATTCCAAAGAATTGCAATTGTGGAAATTTGGGAAATCTAGTGGGGTGGGCCTTAGCCCCAAGTTTGGATTGTGCCCTAGTAGTCGCGCTCTTACCCAGGTGCTTTCTTGTTTGGAGGCTTCGGTTTCAAATCTTTCTCAAATCTCGATTACTGTGGGTCCTGAGAGGAGCTATTGGATTCTTCATCATTCTCATTGGAATGAATAGGCTTTCTTCTAAGGAAAGAGCGCGAACTTCTCTCTCTATGGCAATCACTCAAAAAAGAGGGTTAGCCATCGGTTCATTGGATTCCGGGCCGGATGGATCCAGTGCATGATCCGTAGGGGGGGTCTTTATTATCAACAAAATTTCTTCAAACTCTTTCCTCTTCCTGCTGTCCCCATGAGGTAGAGCTACCAACGGTATTAGGGGCTGCGTACCGAAGGCGATTTTCCAATAGCTAAATACTCCGGTTGTTGAAGAACAGAAGCTTGGGGATTGTTATCTGGTTCAAGCTCTTCGCCACGAGGACCATCTTCAATGGTTTGCATGTCAGCAGCAGCAACATCTGAATCACGAAGGCTAACTTCAGTGGTAGGTGCTAGGTAGCATTGGTTCTTGGAACATAGGACATTCTCGGTGACGGGTTGACACCAGGTTTCTTATTCGCCACTTTGCATTCGTGACGGGCATGACCTTGTGCAATGCGTGCAAAACTTAGGTATTCCAAAATCAACGATTTCTTGCTAGTGATCCATATAGACACAGTCGATCCAATTAAAACACGATTTGGGAGGTTTTACTTGATAAGACCGATTTCTACACAAACCCTAACTTTATTGTGAGAAGGGGGGGGGTGAGACAAGCTTCGTAGGACCTTCAAGGGTCAGGCCAATTACGAAAGTAGAGACGATAGAAAATAGGAGAAACTCAAAGAAGAAGACAGCATATGGAGTCGCGATACCCAACATAGGCGCATGCATTGGATCACCATTGCGCAGATAGAAATCATGGCTCCAGCAGAAAACCCTAAACCATCAATCCCTCAATCAAAAACTTCTCTTTGTTTGGTCCATATCTTCTTTGTTCGAGAGCTTGATTAAGACGTGCCATGGATCTAACAGAGTGATCGAAAGCTTGGTACGCGAGTTCTTTCGAGCGAACTCCCGAACTACCGTCCTCATCCTTAGAAAGGGTTTTGCTGGAACTCCATCCTTTTTCAGATTTGACTTTGAGAAGATAGCTTTCCTTAGAAACTCCCACAATTCACTACAATCTATTCCCACCCTTTGACTCCCCCATGCCTACTCCCTTACTAACTAAACAAAATCCCCAAGCTCAGGTCACCTAGTTGAGAAAGGAAAGGCTGAGGCAAAATTACTTACTTGCTTGCCGATCTAAACGAGTAAGGAGCACACCGAGCAAGAGATCTCGATAGTTAGATAGAAAGTTTGTCAGGGGCGGGGCTGAGCAACGGAAACAAAGAAAGAATCAAGCTAGGGAACACTCCAGATTGACTAAAGGCCTCTTTAATTAAGGGCTTCTAACGCTTTGGTTGTAGGCAGGCCAGGTCCAACCCTTTCGACGTTGTTCTCCTCATCTTTCAGAGAAAGGAGCTAACTCTTTCTTGCTTGAAAGAAAGAAGACATGCCTACAGTCTCACAGCTTCTCTCCTGAACCTGATTTCACTCTAAAGCAATTATGATCACAAGATAGCTTTTAAGCTACGTTCTGACTTCTTTCACTCGGGTTTCACTATTCTTCCAATAGGTAAAGCAGCTTCCCTATACAAAGAAGATTCTCGTAACCCTCCATTGGACTGATTGAACGAGGTAAATAGGAAAAGGTTTTGGAGCTGATCTTTCTTTCATTCTCCGATTCTTCTTCTTCTTTTAGAGGATTTAATTCATTTACTCGACTGTAAAGGTTCAGGATTGAATAGGAACAGAATAAGAAGAAAGAGAAGAAAAATAATAAATAGGTTCAGGTTCAGTAGTTCAGTCGAATTAATCTTTCATATTGACCTTCTTCTTTTCTTACAGTTCAATCTGGTTCAGTAGTTCAGGCAATGGAATTGTTCAACCGACAGGTGAATGAGAAGGAATCTTTTGTCTTTCCTCTCCCTTAAACACTGTAAAAAAGGTAAAGGAGCGAAGCTGTGACACCGAGTTGGATAGGTTCCGGAGAATTAATCTTGTTGAGTTGAGTCTTTCTTCGTTTACTGTGTTTGAAGGAATAAATAAGCTAAGGAGTTAAGGAGAATGAGAATGAATCTTGTTGATTCTTTCGTCTTTCCTTGAAATGAAACACTTGAAGGTGAAGGAGTTTACCGAGGAGTGAAATCAGGGAAGGGAATAGAGGAAAAGGCAATGAAATTGCTTTAACGAGTTGGAGAGGTAAAGGGGTTCAATCTGTCGAATGAATCTTGCTTGAGTTCCCTTGTTTACAGTTCAAGAATAAATAGGTTCAATCAGGGACAAGTGATTAACTTCAGTCTCTCTCTTTCCTTCCTTCCTCATTACCTTGTGAAAGAGTGAAATCACTCTCATTCATCTTGAGTTGAGTCTTTGTTTACAGTTCCTTCCGAATTACCTCGTTCAATCAAAGACCTATTCCATTCTATTTACCTCGTAAAAGAGTGAAAGAAGGGACAAGTGATTGAGTTCAGTCTCATTCATAAGGAGTGTTTACAGTTCGTGAAAGAAGGAGCAAACAGTTCAGGGAGAGTCAATGAATTAGCTACTAAACCACTTTACAGTGAAAGAAGGTGAAGGAGAAAGATCAGTGAAAGAATAGTGAAACCCGAGTGTTTGAATAAAGAGGAGCGAAGCAAGCAGTTCAAGAATCAATAGGTTCTGGAGTGAAGGAGCCGGAGTTCAATTCGTGAAGTATTTCAGTTCGTAAACTCTCATTTGTTGAGTTTCGGCTTTCCCGAGTTTACAGGATTGAATGAATAAGGTAAATAGGTAAAGGAGTTCACTCTTTCTTTCATTCTCTGATTCTTCTTCTTCTTTCATTTGATTCTTCTTCTTTTCTTACAGTTCAAGAAGGTGAAGGTTAATAAATCAGGTAAATAGGTAAAGCAGCTAATGAATGGACTCGACTGTAAAGGTTCAGGAGTGAAAGAATAACGAACAAGAACTGAAGGGAAGGGAATATCGGTGAAGGTGAAGTAGTTCAGTCGAATTAATAAGGAGTATTTCTCTTTTTACAGTTCAGGGAGAGTAAATGAACAAGATAGAGGTTCAGGGGAAGGATCAAGAATCAATCAATCAATAGGAAAAGTAGTTCACTCGAATGAATAAGGAGTCTTTGTTTACAGTTCAGGGAGAGTCAATGAATTAGCTACTGAACCAACCAACCTATTTACCGAGTCTTTGAATAGTTCAACCCTCGTGAAAGAAGAATCCTCCAGCCTATTTACCTCGTGTTTAAGTGAAAGAAGAAATAGGAAAAGGAGAAAGAATATATATGCTTTACCGAGTGAAAGAAGGTTCAGGAGAGAAGCCACCGAGTTCAAGAAGCAAACTCACTTTAAGAGCTTTACCTTGAGAGTGAAATCAGGTTCCGGTTCAGGCAATGGAACTGTGAAGTTTACGAGGCGAATGAGCTTCGCTGTGAGACCGATAGGGAGAGGAGCGAAGCAATGAGACACACAATAGCTTTACCGAGTGAAAGAAGAATAGTCCGGGTTTGAGGTTGAGTCTTTCTCTTTTACAGTGAAACCCGAGTTTAGGGAATAGAGGAAAAGAAGAATAGTCCGTCCTGTTTACCCTGTTCAATCAGGAGAAAGAGAAGAGCTAAGATTTCGAGTTTACTGTTCAATCAGGAATCGGAGAAAGAGCTGTTCAATCAGGTTCCGATTCCGTCATTCATTTCCTCTCCAGTTCAGTAGCGAAGGGAAGTCTCAAGAGTGAAAGCAAGAAAGGATCAAGAGCTGTTCAATCAGGTTCCGGGGAATTAATCTTTCTTCTTCTTTTCTTCCAGTAAAGCAGTCTCATTCCTCTTTCGTCTTTTAAAGCTGCTAACTAACTCCTGAATTTCCTCTCCCTTCTTTCTTTGTGCCTGTTCCGGAGCTCTCCTGTCAAGCAGCTAATTCAGTTAATATCCCTGAACTGTAAAGGTAAAGAAAGGATAGGTTCACTCTCTTTCCTCTTTCGTTGAGTCTGGCTGCTAAGGCAATGAAATTGTGAGACCGAGTTTATCTTCAAGTGATTGAGTGAAGGAAGTAGCTCAGGGCATATCGGTTCAGTAGCTCTTTTTCGATTTCTTCTTCTTTTCTTACTGTTCCATCTGGTTCAGGAAAAGAGATAGTTCAACCCTCGTTCAAGAAGAATAGTCCGTCCGTTCTGGTTTTTGCTTTCGTCTTTCCTTACTACCTTGTTCAATCAGGAAAAGGTGAAGACAGGGGCGAAGTCGTGAGACCGAGTTTACGAGGTTCAGGCAATGGGTGAGACTGATAGGGAGAGGAGAGAGAAAGATAAGTTCCTTAATAAATAGGTTTAGGGGCTTTACCGAATTCAATCAGTCTAAGGTTTTCGCTTGAGTCTTTGTTTACAGGAGAGTAAATTCATTAAATTAGCTGCTTTACCAAGTTCAATCAGGAGAATTAATCGTTGAGTCTTCACTCTCATTCATAAGGAGTTGAGTCTCCATTCTTGTTGGTTTCGTCTTTCCTTCCGACAATGAGAGGTGAAAGAATCAATAGGTTCCGGCCAGAGTTCACTCGAATTAAGGAGAAAGATTCGTTCAATCAGGGAAGGGAAGTAGTTCAGGGGCGAAGCCATGAGACCGATAGGGAGAGGAGTGAAGCCGAGTTCAAGAATAAATAGGGAGAGGGGAAAGATCAGTGTTTGAATAAACAGGGTCAGGAGAGAAGCTGATAGTTACGAGGTGAATGAAGGAGTGAAAGAAGGAAAAGGGTTTGTTTCGGTTGAGTAAGTAGGGACAGGAGCAATGAGACCATAAAGAATAGGTTCAGGATAATTAAGAGGAAAGGGAAGAAGGAGCTCGACTCGAAGAAGAGAGGGGAGAAGCAAGCAGTGAGACCGTGTTCAACACCTATTCTATTTACCGAGTGAAAGAAGTAATAGTACAGGAAGGAGTTTACTGTTCAAGAAGAATCAGCCAGTTTACCCTCTGTTCAATCTGGTAATATCGATGAAGGAAGAAGACGAGTTGGAGAGGTTTAGTAGTTCAGGAGTTTATAGAGTGAAATCAGTCTAATTCATAAGGAGTCTTTGTCTTGTCTCCCTTCCCTTCAAACACTGGTAAAGGAGAAGTGGCGAAGGGCATAGAGGTGAGGGTTCCGGAGCTTCTCTTTCTTTCCTTACTGTGAACAATCACTTCCTTTCCTGAGAATAACTCACAATAAGGGAATATCGTATAAGGAGCGCAGCGAACATCCTTGAATTTGTTGGAGAGGGGCAGGCGATAAAATTGCTTCACCGAGTTTATGAGGTGAAGGCAATTCAATTGCTTTACCGAGTTTACGAGGTGAAGGCAATTCAATTGCTTTACCGAGTTTACGAGGCGAAGGGTCAGTAGTTTAGGAGTTTACAGAGTGAAATCAGTCTAATTCATCTTGCTTTCAGATTGAAAAGCAGCTAAGGCACGAAGCGAACATCCTTGAATTTATTGTAGAGCTAAAGTAGAGCTCAGCAGCTTTACCCACAGGTTCAGGAGAAAGAATATGCCCGAGTTTACATCCGGTAATAGAGGTTAGGGAGTAAGTAGCTTGAAAGTAAAGCAGTCTCATTCATCGTCAGTCTTTCCTTTCTCTTTTACAGTTCAATCCGGGAGAGAGAGTAAAGTCAATGAATTAGTTTACCGAGTGTTTGAATAAATAGGAGAATTAATGTTTCTTACTGGAGAGTCAAAGAGTGAAATCTGGTTCTGGAGCGAAGCAAGCAGTGAGACAAGGAACCGGGGACAAGTGATTGAGTTCAGGATCATGAATAAGGCAATGGAATTGTTCCTGTTCCGGATTGAATGAATTGAAAGAATAGGTTCCGGTTCAGTAGCTCAAGGAATATTAGAAAAGGTTCCGGTCAGGGAATAGAGTCAAAGAGTGAAATCAGTCCAATGAATAAGAAGTTTACTCTCCCTTCTTGTTTCGGCTTTCGAAGCAGCTAACTAACTCCTTCCTGAATTTATTAAAACACTGTAAACTCGGATAGTCAAAGGTTTAAGGGAGAGGATAATTAATCAAAGGTTACGAAGTTCAGGATAATGAATTTCATTTGCTTTGTTTACAGTTCGTTCAAGAAGGTTCAGTCTCATTCATCTTTGTTTCGTATTGATCTTTCTCTTTTAACCTTGTTCAACCTGGTCAGGTCATATGGCTGAAGTAGCGAAGGGAAGTCGAATGAGTGAAAGAAGTAGGAGCTTGAGGTTGAGTCTGATAGTTCACTCTCGTTCATAGGGAGTCTTGACTTCATTTCCGGAGTAAGGAGCGAGACCGATCGGTTCATGAGCGAAGCGACCGAGTTTGCTGTTCAATCCAGGAGAGAGTGTAAATGAATTAACTAAATACTTCTTTACCTAGTTCAATCAGTCAAAGGTTCATGAGTAAGTAGCTGCTCGAGGATCAAGATCAGTTAAAGAATAAATAGGGGAAGGGAATAGAGGTTCCGGTTCCGGTTCAGTAGCTCAGGGAATAGAGTCAAAGGGTTGAGGTTTCGTCTGACAGTTCACTCTCATTCATCTTTCCTCTCCCTTCTTTCTTTGTTCCGTTTCAGGTTCAGTAGTTTAGTCGAATTAAAGGTTCAGGGGAAGTAGTTCAACCCTTGTTTACAGTCGAGTAAAAGAGTGAAAGAAGAATCCTCTTGTTTACCTCGTTCAATCAATCTCATTAATTTCTCTCTTTTCTTACAGTCCAATTCGGTTCAGGGGAAGTAGTTCGAGAGCGCAGCAACGAGACAAATAGCTTTACCGAGTGAAAGAATAGTGAAAGAAGGTTCAGGAGTTCAGTTCGTAAACTCTCATTCTTGTTTCCTCTTTCAAAGCTGCTAAGGGGAGTTCCATCAGGTTCAAGGGAAGGAGGTAAGAGAAGCCAAGTCGAGTTTACGAGGTGAAGGATAATTCATAGGAGTAAGTAGCTCTCCTGTCAAGCAGCTAACTCCTGAATTGAATCTAGAACTGTAAAGGAATATCTTCTTCTTCTTGCATTCTCTTCGTTTACCAAGTTCAATCAGTCTCATTCATCGGGAGTCTTTCCTTGTTCAATTAGGGATAGTAAATGAATTAGCAGACCGAGTTAAAGAGTTCAATTAGGTTCCGGGGAAGGAGTTCAAGCAAGAAGGTTCATAGGTTCCGGTTCAGGTTGAGTCTGATTTTTCTTACAGGAGAGCAAAAGAGTGAAAGAATAAATAGGTTCAGGAGTGAAGGAAGTAGCTCAGGGCATATCGGTTCAGGTTCAGTAGTTCAGGCAGGAGAATGAATCTTTCTTCGTCTTCACTCTCATTCATCTCTTTTTTACTGTTCAGGGAGAGAGAGGAAATGAATTAGTACAGTTCAGTGAATAAATAGGTTCCGAAGAGAAGTTTACCTCGTTCAATCTGGTTCGTTCAGTAGTTCAGGGAATAGAGTATAAGGAGAAAGAATCAATCAATAGGTTCAGGGGAAGGTTTTCTCTTTCGTCTTGACTTTCTCTTTGTCTTTTACCTTGTTCAATCAGGTGATTGAGCTTCTCTTTCTTTCATTTGAAGAGTCTTTCAAGCAGAATCAAAGGAAAGTAAAGAGACCATAAAATAGCTTTACCTATTTCCCTTGTTCAAGAGTGAAATGACAGAAAAAATAGGGAATATCGGAAAGAAGGCAATGGAATAGTTCAACCGAGTTGGAGAGGTGAATGAGCTTCTCTTTCTTTCTCTTCGTTTACAGTGAAAGAATAAATAGGGTGGGTGGGTTACTCTCATCTTCTTTTGAAGTTCAATCAGGTTCAGGTTTAAGGTTGAGTCTTTCTCTTTATTACCTCGTTCAATCAGGTTAATCAGTCATAGTCCAGGAGCGAAGCCACTTTACAGTTCAAGAAAGGATACGAAAGAAGCCGAGGGTCAGGTTTCTTCTTCTTTTCTTACTGTTCCATCTGGTGAATGGGTGAAGGATAATGAATCTTGAGTTGAGTCGTTGTTTACAGGAGAGTAAAAGAGTGTTTGAAAGGAGAAAGAGAAGAGACTGAGCGAAGCGAAGCAACTTTACAGTTCAAGAAGGTTAAGAAGTAATAGTGAAGGAGCAAAGTAGAGTGAAATCAGGTTCATGAGTTTACATGAGATTCCATTCAATCCTCAGCCTATTTCCCGAGTGAAAGAAGAAATAAGGACAAGAACGGAACAAGGAAAGAACGAACAGAGAAGAGACCGAGTTCAAGAGTGAAATCAGGGAGAGAGAATCAATTCAATCCTCAGCTGCGAGACCGTAAAGTAAAGGACAGAAGCAAACTCACTTTAAGAGCTTTACCTTGTTCGAGAATAGGTGATTGAGTGAAGGAGAATGAATTTCATATGCTTTACCTCATTCAATCAGGTTCTGGAGAAAGAAAGAAACACCTATTTACCGAGTAAAAGAGTGAAATCAGGGACAAGTTATTGAGTTCAGGGGAAGGAGTTTACCGAGGAGTGAAAGAAGGGAAGGGAATATCGGAAAGGAGAAAGACCTTCTTCTCATCCAGCTGCGAGACCGAGTTCAAGAGTGAAATATGGGTCAGGAGACCGATCCGAGTTCAACCCGAGGGAAAGAGTAAAAAAGTGAAAGGTGAACAAGAACTAACGGGAATAGAGGGGCAGGTTCCATCATTCATTTCCTCTCCTGTAAAGAATAACCAGGTTCAGTCTCATTCATCAATAGGAGCTTTCGGTCAGGGAATAGAGGGGCAGGGTGAAATAGCTAATTAATTCATTTACTCTCCTGTCAGCTAATTCATTTAATATCCCTAAACAGTAAAGGAGAAGTAGCTCAGGGCATATTGAGGCAGGAGCCAGTTCTGGTTCTTCAAATAGAGCTTTACCGAGTCTTTGAATAGTGAAAGAATAAATAGGAGAATTACAGAGGAAAGGGGCAAAGCAGACTGCTAGTTTACGAGCGAGGTGAATGAGAATGACTCTTTCGTCTTGACTCTCCCTGTAAAGCTGCTAATTCATTTCTTCTTGTTTCGACTTTCCTTCCAGTTGTTCAATCAAACACCTATTCTATTTACCAATAGGGAGTAAGGAGCGAAGCAACCTTGTTTACCTCCTTCCGGGAAGGGTTGAATGAAGTAGTTTAGGAGTTTACGGAATAGGTTCCGGAGTTCAGGATCATGAATAAGGAGTTGAGTCTCATTAAGCTTGTCTTTCTTTCATGTCTTGACTTCCGAACCGTTACCGTTACCTCGTTCAAGAAGGTGAATGAGAATGAATCGTTTCATCTTCACTCTCATTCATCTTTCTTCTCATAACTCATGGTAATAGAGTATAATTCATTGACTCTCAGGGAGAGGTGAAATCAGTCAAAGGTTGAAGGTTGAGTCAGTCTCATGAGTTCAATCAGCTCAGGGAATAGAGGTTAAGGGGAATTCTTCTTTCGTCTTCACTTTCTCTTTGGCTTTTACCAAGTTCAATCAGTCCAATGCAGGGGAAGGAGTTTACCGGGAAAGAAGGGACAGGGGTTCGGTTGAGTAAGTAGGGGCAGGAGAAAGATCAGTGTTTGAATCAATAGGTTCAGAAGACGAGTTGGTGAGGTTCAGGAGAATGGAATTAATCTTCTTACAGAAGAGTAAATGAACAAGGAGTTAAGGAGAATGAGAATGAATAAGGAGTTTCGTCCTGTCTCCCTTCTTTCTTTCACTGTAAAATCTGTCTGATTCTTCTTCTTTCATTCATTTAGCTTTACCGAGTTCAAGAGTGAAATCTGTCTCATTCTTGCTTGTTTCCTTCCTGCCAGATTCTTCTTTTCTTTACTCTCCCTGTAAAGTCTCATTCATCTTTAGTCTCCCGGATTTCATTCTCTAAAGGTGAAGGGGAAGGAGCAAAGAGAAGAGACCGAGTTCAAGAGTAAAAGAGTGAAAGGTGAACAATCACTTCCTGTTCTGTCTCATTCTTCTTTCGTCTTGACTTCCAGTTCAGGATTTCATTCATTTAGCTTTACCGAGTGTTTGAAGGAAAAGGTTTAAGGTTTCTTCTTCTTCCTTCTCATCTTCCCGAGTTTAATTTGTAGAATGAATAAGGAGTTTCGTCTTTCTTTGTTTACTGGGAATAGAGGAATGAATAGGCAATGGAATTGTGAGACCGACAGGTGAATGAGTTGACCGTGAAAGAATCAATAGGAGAGAAGAAACGAGAGTCAATGAATTTCATATGCTTTCCCTTGTTTACAGTTCAAGAAAGGAGTTAAGGAGAATGATTCGTTGAGTCTGAACTCTCATTCATCTTTCTATTCTATTTACCTCGTAAAAGAGTGAAAGGAGAAGAGACCTAAAATCGCTTGACCAAGAAATCTGTCTAATTCATAAGGAGTTGAGTGTTTACAGTTCGTTCAATCAAAGAGCTATTTACTGAACCAACCTATTTACCTTGTTCAATCAGGGTATAAAACAAAGAAAGCTAGAACTAAGACAGAGAGGCTCAGGAATTGTGAGACCGAGTTGTAGAGGCGAATGAGCTTCGCAGTGAGACTGTAAAGGAGAGGAGCGAAGGAGACCTCGTTCAATCTGGTTCCTTCAGTAGTTCATGAGTTTCCCTTGTTTACAGTTCAATCCGGGAAGGTAATATCAGTGAAGGAGAAGGATCAAGAATCAATCAATAGGTTCAGTAGTGAACTCGAATTAATTGAATATGCTTTGTTTACAGTGTTTGAATAACGAACAATAACTGCACAAGGAGCGAAGCCACTTTACCTAGTTGTAGAGGTTCAGGAGCTTGAGCTGATCTTTCTTTCCTTTTTCTTAGTGCTTGCTTGTTTGAATAAATAGGAAAAGGGGAAGGAGTTCAAGCAAGAAGGATTGAATATCCGAGTGAAGGAGAAGGAATCGAATCTTTAGTCTTTACAGGCAGGAAAGGAAATGTAAATTAAATGAACTAGCTGCTTTACCGGAGAGGAGAGTCCAAGAGTGAAAGAAGAATCATACTCTAGTTTACAGAGTGAAAGAAGGTTCAGGAGTAAGTGAGGAGAAAGATTAGTTAAAGAAGAAATAGGTTAAGGAGCGAAGCAATGAGACAGACCGATAGGTGAAGTAGCTCATGGAATAGAGGCGGTTCCGGTTCAGGATCAAGAGAAGAGCTAAGATTCCGAGTTTACCTCCTGAAATCAGTCTCATCCATCTTTCTTACGGGAGAGTAAATTCATTAGTTTACCGAGTCTTTGAATAAATAAATAGGAATAGGAGAATGAGTTCAGGATCATTAATAGAATAGGAGTAAGTAGCTCGACCGATAGGTTCATGAACGAAGCAATGAGACCTAGTTCAATCACTCTCATTCATCTTGACTTCCAGTTCACTCTCATTCATAAGGAGTAGAGGAAAAGGTTACGGAGTGAAAGAAGGTTCTGTCTCATTAATGTTTCATCTCCCTGATTGAATGAATTTACTCTCATGTAAAGGGAATAGAGTATAAGGCAATGGAATTGCTTTACCTCCTTCCGATCATATTGGGGACGGTTCCGGGGCAGGCTCATGAGGGGGGGCACCATCACTCTGTCTCGAAGGCAGGTTAAGTCAAGTCTCAAGTCAGGGTAGTGCATTAAGGAGCAACAAATATCGCATCAGCTAGAGCTGCATTAGGCATTGGAAAGGTGCTTAATTCCGAGAGCGCTTTTAGGCTTGAAGAGCGGGAGAGGAGCGAAGCAAGCAGTTTAAGAATCAATAGGTTCAGGTTCAGTAGTTCAGGAGTTTACAAGAGAGGAAAGGCAATTCAATCCTCAGTTGCTTTACCTCCGAGTAAAAGAGTGAAAGAAAGGATCAAGAACCAAACACCTATTCTATTTACCTTGTTCAAGACTGAGTGAAAGAGAAGGAATCTTGAGTTGAGTCTTTGTTCACAATCACTTCCTTAGAATAACTCACAATCACAGATGGTAATAGAGGAAAAGAAGAATAGTCCTGGTTTGAGGTTGAGTCTTTGTTTACAGTTCAAGAAAGAATCAATCAATCAATCAATAGGAAAAGGGGCGAAGCAACTCGATGAGAAGAGGCGCGAAGCGACGAGACTGTAAAGGAGAGGAGTTCAATCATTCATCTTGAGTTTCGGCTTGAACTTCTTTACAGTTGTATCTGGCTCATGAGTTCAATCCGTAGGAGAAGGAGGTTGAGTCTGACAGTTCACTCTCATTCATAAGGAGTCTTTCATTCATTTACTCGACCGTTAAGGATAGTCAAAGGTTTCTTGCTTTCGGCTTTCAAAGCAGCTAATTCATTTAATATCCCTTCTTGCTTGAACTGTAAAGGATAATTAGTGTTTCTTCTCCCTGAATTTATTCTCTTCTCTTGTAAAGCTGCTAATGAATTGACTCTCCGCTCCTGTCAAGGATAATTAATCTTGAGTTGAGTCTTTGTTTACTCTTCCATCTGGTTTAGGAGAGAAGCTGCTTTGTTTACTGTTCCATCAGGTTCCGGTTCAGGGAAAAGAGAACGAGTTCAATATGGCTCATTCTTCTTTTGTCTTTCAAAGCTGCTAATGAGACTCGACTGTAAAGGTTCTTCAAGTGATTGAGTTTACCTCGTTCAATCAGGGAGCGAAGCTGTGAGACCAAGTTGTAGAGGCGAATGAGCGAAGCTGCTTTACCGAGTTCTCGAAGGCAAGGGAATAGAGTCAAAGGTTCAGGTTCTTCAAATAGCCCCTTACCTAGGGAAATGACCTCAAAAATAGGCAGAGGTTAATGAGTTTACTGTTCAATCAATAACGTAAGGGAATAGAGTATAAGGTTCCGGAGAAAGAAGAAATAGGAGAGAAGTAGGGAGAGTCAATGAATTAGCTACTGATTTACCTTGTTGTGAAAGAAAGGAGAAGAGAATGAATAGTGAAACCCTTGTTTACAGTTCAATCCGGGAGAGGTTCAGGAGAATGAATGAATTTACTCTCATGTAAAGCAGCTAAGGATTGAATGAATTGACTCTCCCTTCAAACACTATATAGGTTCAATTAGGGGCAGGCAGGAGAATGAAAATAGCTTTACCCCGTGTTTATAGTCCTGGTTTTCGCTTGAGTCTTGAATTTCTTTTTCTTCTTCAATCAATTCATTCTGTAAAAGGGTGAAGGAGAATTCTTGTTGAGCCTTGCTTGACTCTCCCTTCTTTCTTTCAAGGTGGGATAATGACTCTTTCGTCTTTCAAAGCTGCTAACTTCTGAATTTCTTCTTTCACAGTAAAGGAGAGGGGAAGGATTTAATCTGAATTGACTCTCCCTCCCTTCTTTCATTCTCTAAAGGTTCAGTCTCTCTCTTTCCGAATGCATTACCTATTCAATGACCTCAAAAATAGGGAATAGCGGTTCAGTAGTTCAGTCGAATAACGAAGAATAACAGATGGTAATGTAATAGAGGTTCAGGCAATGGAATTGGGAGACCATAAAGAATCGGAGCGAAGCGAACATCCAGCCAGCTAGGAGTTTACAGTTTCGGAAGGATTGAAGGAGAGAAGCGGCTTTCCCTAGTGAAATGGCTTCAAAAATAGGATGAGGTGATTAAGCTGATCATCCTGCTGCTTTCTTTACCGAGTTGGAGAGGCGAAGGGGTGAAGGTTGAACTATCTCTTTGATTGACTCTCCCTTCAAACACTGTAAACGATAATTAATCTTTGCTTTCGTCTTTCCTTCCTGCCTGATTATTCTTTTCTTTTCTTTCCCTTCTTTACTGTTCAAGAATAAATAGGTGAAGTAGTGATTGAGTTCAGTCTCTTTCCGAACAAATTACCTCGAAAATGACCCGAAACATAGGGAGAGGCATCCATTAATTAAGAAATGGTCTTTACAGGAAAAAGAGTGAAGGAAGGGAAAATAGCCCAAAAAATAAGGGAAGGATAGGAGAATGAATCTTTCGTCTTGACTTCCTGTTCCGGAGAATGCATCTTTCTTCTTCTTTTCCTCCTTTAACCTATAACCTATTTACCTTGACTTCCTGTTCCGGAGAATGCATCTTTCTTCTTTTTTTCTTCCTTTAACCTATATCCTATTTACCTTGTTCAAGAAGTAATAGTAAATGGAATTGTGAGACCGACCGACAATGAATAGGTGAAGGAGCTGATCATCCAGCCAGCCTATTTACCGAGTGAAAGAATAGTTCCACCCTTGTAGGAGAAGTGCAGGAGAAAAAACCAAAGCTAAGGAAAGGAGCAAAGCCAGCCACTTTACAGTCTTTGAATAAAGAGGATAAGAGAAAGAATGAATAAGGAAAGGAGTATTGACTTCTTTATCTTGTAAAAGAATAGTTCAGGAGCGAAGCAACTTTACCTCGCTGGAGAGGTTCAGGAGCCGAAGTTCAGTTCCTTCAGTAGTTAAGTCAGGAGTTTACCGAGTCCTTGAATAAAGAGAAAGAGGAGCCAAGCAATGAGACAGACCGATAGGGGAAGGTTCAGTAGTTCAGGAGTTTACTGTTCAAGAAAGGAGAAAGAGAAGTTAAAGAGGGTGAATGAGTTTACAGTTCGTTCAATCAATCAGGAACAGGAGTTTACCGCTTTACCCTGTTCAAGAAAGGATCAGAGAAAGAAGAAAGAAAAACACCTATTTACCGACTGGCAAGGGAAGGGTAATTCTAAAGAGTTGACTTTGAAAACTATGGTTCTTGGTAATGCCATCTGTCCTTTTGCGCCTCATACGCCGGCTCCAAGAATTTCTTTGATAAAGACTATATGCTGGTAATGTTGGGGCACGCCTTAAAGTAAAGTGCTCCTCCCCAGGTCCACCGTCGTCAACTATCGATGACCTGCCTTTAGTGTTCTTACAGCGCTTCGTAGTCTTTATATAGTCTTTCTCGTACACCTAGCTGCTCATCAAAAAAGGTTTCCCAAGTCGTGTTGCAACCAGACGACTCCATCTCTCTCTTGTATTGTGTCCTTCATCCTCAGAATCGGTGTCTGATGGTCTGAATCTCCACTGGAATCTGAACTTGGCGTCTTGACTTCCTACTTCGATCCATCTTGCAAGTGCAGGGTAACCCTGGCCGGATCTACTTTCTCGACTGTGTGCTTGCCGCCTAATCCTTCCCAACTCTGGCCACCTGTATCTAATGTTTTCCGAGTAGCGTCTCGTAAGCATCTTCGTGCTGAGCCGTCAAAGCAAAAAAAATAGATGCTAAACTAAAGGTGCATCAATGGATACCTTCTGCCTCAAACACTTCTCCAGCTGCTTTACTGGTCGCAGGTCTGCCATTCTCAGTGTCTAGAACTAGAACTAGAAAAGTCAGAACATCGGCTTACCAATCGCCTACCATGTCTCCTCTATTTTTGGATTTCACTTTCCCTTGCTTCGACACCGTGTTTTGGCTTTATTTCTTTAAAAAGAAAAGTGTCTTTTTCAATCTTTTTTGAATCCACAGCGCAATTGGACAGATATTGATTTTGATGAACAGACAGAAGGAGGATATATGGATTTGCATGCGGAAGAACTCTGCCTGAGAAGTTAGCCCGAGAAGCTTGAGCTTGAAAGGGGTATCGTACACATTTTCTATAAATAAGCGCTTTTGTGGGCTACGGGTGGAGGGCTATGAGATCGTTCACTCAATCCCGGGGAAAGAACTCCCTGAGCCTTAGTTGGAAGCTAAACCAAAGCTAAGCTTGTAGGCTCGTAGAGAAAGCCATTTTGCAGGTATACCCACGGATCTATGTTCCTGAACAGTCTCGGAGAAGGCCACCAGCACCCGACTTACCAGAATGTCCCGTGGCAGCACCATGAAAGTCTTGGTTCCTCTTGGAAGCACAATCAGTATTGAATTTTAACCGGAAGTCAATTCCCAAGCAAGAAACTTGCTTACCTTCATACTTGGCTCAGTTTTCTTCGAATAGAAAGCAGAGACAGCAATTTAAACATCGTTAGCAATCCTCCGATTAGAATCATGAGGGAGAATAAAGTCTCCATCAAAAACAGCTCGACACCTTCACTCTAAACCAAAATCTTCCATGCTATCGCACAGAAGGTCGTACGCCACTGGCAATCAAAACCAAACTTCAGATCCTTACAAGAAGCATTGCTACATAACCAATCCGTGAATGCCAAGGAGTAGAAGGTACTTGCGGCTAAGGCCAAAAGCGCACTTTATATATACTAACGCTTTAGAGTTAGAGGCTGCCACAGTGGGGAAGTAGAGGAAAAAACCTTGCGAGTCTTTAGGTTGCACATTCATGCCCAGAATAGAATCTGCTGCTTGAGCTGCTGGGTGAATATCGCTTGCTATTGAATCTGCTTCAGTTATCTCATCTATAGAAGAAGCTAGTATAGAATAGGCTTCTTTTTATCTTCCTTTAGCCTTTCTTTTCGTGATAGCTTAAGTTGATTATAGAACGTTAGGAAGCCCTACTGGCACATCCCAATCAAACTTGCTCTTGGCTGCTTGAAAACTTGGCTTTATCACACTCGATAGCGGGGAACTTTACGATCACTTTTTAGAACTAGTAAGAAAACTAAACAGAACAGGGTTTTCTTTTACCATAGGTTTATATCTATCAATTACGAGGGTAGGTACGTCCAGTCAAGTAATCAAAGACTTGGACAATACCGCATACCAAGACTGAACAACAAAAAACCTGCCTTTTGGGTGGTCTACCCGTCTCACTTGCTTAGTTGACTAAGGTAAGGTAGCTTAACCTTGAAGAAGGGGCATTTCCCTCTCGTCCTATTGTGGTAAGGTTAGCAGCAGTCAAGTCTTGGAAGCAAGCAAGCAAGTCTCTTAGTGAGTATGGTAATCTGGTCTGGATAGGCAGTCTGGTTGTCTGATTGAGTAGCCCCGCAGTCCGTCCAGCCGAGTTTCCTAAGAGTGGTCGATGTCGGCTAAGTTCCTTTTCTTTTGTTTCGGGCCAGCTTTCTCTTGTAAGCATAACTCCCCCTCCTTTCCCCTATTACTGAATCGTACCGAGAAGTAGAGGAAGTAGTCTTTGACTGAGTCCCCTAGTCTTCCATTCGATTCGGTCCTAAGAGCGGTCAAAGTCGTATCAGGTCCAGTTGCTTCTTTTGCTTGAGTTCTTGTCCATTCCTGAAGAAAGGAATTTTGTTGTTGCTCTAGTGAACGATTTCACTTTCCAAGCCAATTCTTCGATTGGTCTATTCCTCTAGTCGGCTTTAGATTAAGGTTCACGCCTTTTTATTTCCTTGAGAATGAAAAAGTCCTCATCCTCACCCGCAGCAAGAGCAAGGACTGAGTTTTCTTTCTTTTTTTGTTCCCTGAGCTTGAAACTGTATAAACAGCAGCCCTGGACAAATTCCTTATTGTGCAAATCGGAGAAAGGTACTTAGAAAAAGGTGTGTGTGATCGAGTCAATGTGCTTTCCTGGTGGATCACCATCTCTGATGCTTTCTTCTGTGTGTGGTAGGTATGATTTTTTTTGTGTATTAGCGTATAGAACTACTCTGTCTTTTTTTTGTGGAATGGAGAAAAGGGGCTTGACTTTAGGCCCAGCCGATCTTGGAAAACTCAAGAAGGAGTTCCAGCTTGGAGATTAGCTGCTATTCTTTAGTCCTATCCACTTTTGCTGGATCAAAAGAGGTCTATACGCTTGGTTGACCGCTGATTCTATTTTGCATTCGGTTTTTGCATCTTGATCCGTGATCAGGGCTTTAGTTCTTCTTTGTTAGTTTTGAAAATCTTTGGAAAGATTCTTTCTCTGAGGGCGTCGTGCGCCAGCCCGAACTGATCTGGTGAGGGTAACAAGACTGACTCCATCTGTCTCTGAGATCTGAGAATAACGTATGCCATATATATCTGGAAATGTTAATCGATTTACGGGAATATTACCTACAGCCCTTTTGTCGGGGTTTCCCCGTTAATGATTTCATCTTCCAGAAAGAGACTCCCCTGCATATGCTTACGAGTTGACTAGCAGTTTCAGAGTCAAATAGCTGGACTGCCATAAAAGAACCTTGATTGATTCCCATTGTACTCGCCTACTATACTGAAACTCCTGGATTTGAAAACAGAGCCAATCATTCTAACGAATCTATAAGAATATGCTCAAGGGTCCCTCTTTTTGCTGATTGAAGGAGGTATTCCTTTCGCTTGGTAAGCAAGTTAGGTCGATATTCTTAGCCGAGCATCCCCCCCAGAGCAAGAACATAGGGGCCGACCTCCAAGCTTTTCATGAGCACCGGCACAAGTGAATAAGAGAGGATCACGTCTCCGAAGGTGGCGGTATCACCGTCTACAGGTCGAGTCACAAAATCGAAAGTGCAAATACTTGATGCCGTGAATCAAGAAATTCGGGTGATAGACGAAGGCGTTGGTCCGTACCTTAGGGGCAATCATCCGCGCCAGTGTATAAAAAGACATTTGAAATTCTTACACCAGGAGAGCTTATGGACAAAAAATGAGGATTCCGACGGCTTTTGCCACTGATCATCAGTGTTCACCAAGAGCAAGACGGTTCAATGTCTTACAATGTTCAAGCAGCCAACATTCTTGTCGTAAGGATTTTTTAGGAGGCCCGGACACCTACTGAACATCCCTGAAGGATGGAACAAGATGATGAAGAAGCCACAAAGAAAAACGAGGGAAGGTATGGAGGAAAATATGGGAAGAGAACAAGGAGATCTCTGAAAAAGGGAAGGCAAGTAAGTAGTAGTCGAAATGTTGAAGAGGAGACAACCCGCTCTTGAACTTCAGACTATGTGCGTCGCGTGCTCGATCTAGCAATCTTGGACAATTGTTTTGATGAACTCTCACTAAACTCAAAAAGAAAGAAGAGAAAGAACTTGGAGTTGGGGCCTACATAATAGGTTGCTTGCTTACCAAGCCATCCTGTCTTCGCTCCTTCCCCTCGTCAACTCGGTAAAGAAATTCCATTGCCTGAACCTTCTTTCACTCTTCTCGTCGAGCAATTCCATTGCCTCCAGTTCTATTATTATTCTTGACTTTTTATTATATATAAAAACGACTCACTATCAAAATGAAAGACGATCGATTATCTACCCAAGAAGATAGGGAGTCCCACATACGAGAAAAGGTCACAAATAGAGTTAAACCAAGTAAGATTGCAAAGGCATAATGATAGTAGGGTCGGGATATCCCCGCCCTCCGAACCGGACGTGAAGGTCTCCCCTCATCCGGCTCTCTGTAGGGGAATCTCCACTCACTGCTTCCCCTAATATCCTCCCTTTACCACATCATGGGGGTTTACAAGAGATCCCAGAGGCTCGCTCGGAAAGGCTGTTATATACCATACCTTTTGACTCAACTCGACTCTAGTAGTCACTAGACTCACTATAGTAGTCCGTCCGGCTGCTCTTGCTGAAATCATTACTCTGAATTCTCCCGTGCTCTAGCAATTGCGCTCCCTAGACCACAACCATGTAGTTAGGGTAGGGACAATCAATCTGTAGTGACAGGAATCTAGGAATGAATGAGGATCCCTATCATTATCAAAATGAAGAATATTTAGAGTTTTCTCCCTTTACTCTCACTCAATAGATGTATCTGGTCTGATACGGCTTAGTAAGGCAATACGAGACGATGGAATGCAATGGGATGGATGGTAGAGGGCTGCCTGCGCCCAAAAGCGATGATTCACTTGTCCCCTTGTCCATTGGAACCTCGTGGCATACAACCGAAACGACTCCCACTATATAGCCGCCCCTTTCTCTCTTTTTACAGCCTCGTGGATGGACGAAAGAAGGGAAGTTACAGAAACGGGGCTGTGAAGGCTCGCGAAGTAGACAGCAAACAACAGCTTTTCAGCCCCATAACCTTGTATTGTATATTATTCTAGAGCTAGGCTAGCGCGCCCCTTTCTCTAATAATCAGGTCAGCTTTGAAGCTAGCAGCTCTGCTATACTATCCTAGTTGTAGGGCGGCAGGAGCTTTAAGAATTTAATATCAAGTAAAGGGGACTCTATCATGATTTTACGAATCTAAAGATCTCAAAATGGAAGAACGAGCTCTTTTGCTCGCCCCTCTTCCTATCTCTAAAGGGGCGTAAGCACTGAACTTGATAGGGGATGGGATTCATTCACTTGCATTACTGCTAGCACTACAAAAAGCTCCGGTCTTAACGCCCTGACTACTGCTGTGCAGCCTTTCCTCAGGTTCGTAGAGTCTGGTTTCCCTTTTACCCACAACGAAGGAGCCACCCCCACCAGGAAGGCGGCCAGGGTCATAACGCACTCTTCGCACAACAAATCCACTTTGAATTTGACTGATTCGCTCGGCCAATCGTCGGAATGTGTACGAGATACCATAGGGGCCCAATATCTCAATAGCACCTTTGTCTAAAGCTTCGAATGAGACTGAATATCCGAAACGCAGGAACGATCTGACTAGAAAGTCATTCAAAACTTGATCGAAGAACCAGCGTTTATTGAGGAAGCTATAGAGTCGATTACAAAAAGTACTAGTTTGAAAGGCTCGTTGGAATTGATCCGCTACGAGATTTACATTATACGCAACAGAAGCACCTGAAGTACTAAACAAAATAAGTATTAGTTTGGTAATGGTTGGAGCAGCAAACTCGGATTCGGCAAGAATCTCATTTTTTGGTAGTACGAAGGGGGAATTGGCCCAAAAATTGGATAGGGGTCAAGACGCAGTCGGGCGCCGGCGGCTGACTCAAGTGCCCCCCAAACTGCGTGAAATGGTCACCTATTACACGGCTCACTAACTCTGCCTAGGGTGGGGGTACCTATTATTCATCGGCGGTCCAGCGCACCCTTACTTGAAGGATGCTGCTTAATTACGAAGGAAATTCTTTCTTCATCGTGAGAGTTCCCTTTCGTTAAGTGCATCGAGCCAGGAGTGGACATCATCATCTGCGGACAAATCCGGATCCTCTTTCATCATTAGCTTAGCTAAAGTGGAATAGTATGATAGGCTTTCTGAAAAATGAACCGAAACCCGCTCGATCGATATGAAAAAGATGCGCTCAAAAAGACCTCCTACACCCCCCTCGCCAAGTGATCGAGTTTAGTCAGAATTTGTTCTATCAGTTGCTCCCCCTCTAGACTGACTTCCTGGAAAGATAGGATTGGGCAATTCCGCCGGTTCTGGAGCTGACCTGATTATTAGAGAAAGAGGAAAGGGCTTTTTTTTATAGAGGTTGAGTAAGGGGGGCGGAGCTTGAGGCTTCTCAGCCGCAGGAACAGGGAACGAATCCTCCAAAAATGGAATGAGTTCGCAATGACTACCACAATCAGCCCCCTCATCACTGACCGCTATTTTTTCTAGGTGGGAGTGAACAATGTTTTTTCTGGCGTTCCTTTGTATTGATGAAGAGGTGACCTAGTGCTCTTCAAGAAATTCAGGCAAAGGCCCCCCGAGCCCGAGTTTACCGGGGATCTTAGAGGGGCACCCAATCAAGGCCGCCACCCTCGCCCTTTAGAGAGAGGGGCGAAGCAGCGAGACAAAGGATCGGGGCGCAACAAAAAGTCTTCAAAAAAAGGCGCCGGAGGCCTCAAACTCATCCGGAGTTGGAGAATGACAAAACACTTTCTCAACCAGAATGCATCAACAAAACTGTCCTTCCATATGGATCGTCGTGGCATGAACTTTGTCAAGAAATTCCGGGACTTCCTATTGATCTTGATTAGTTCCAGCTTGTTGAGAGTTCTCTTTTCTTTCTAGACCGGACCCTTTTTTAGACCGTCTCCTGAAACACCTGCTTATCCCGCATGTGCTTTCGGAGCCCCCCACTAATTCAATGACTTGCTTGTGATTGCAGCCATTCCTCGAAAATGGAGAGAGGAGGGAATCGTCTGCTCCCGTTTATGTGACGAACCGAACAACCATCGTTAGTTCCCGAATTCTTGCAAACCACCGGATCCAGACCAAGATCTGATCTCCATTATGTGGTACGATATATCTATCGATCCGAAGAACTGACTTTCAGAGTTGTAAGTCATCTATTCTGCTCCTATCTAAAGTGATGCTAGGTTGCTTCACCTTCACCCTTCACAAAGACAGGTGCAGGTGCGCTTCGCTCGGCCACATGATGAACATGTTTTGTGCTAACTGCATGTCGAGCGCTTAAGCGGAGCTTGTGGTCACTCGTTCCTCGCTTGTTCCAATCCTAGTAAAGAGCCTCAGATCCGATTCTACACTACATATGATATTAAATTTTGGCCCTTACTAGCTCTTCGCTTTGTTGTACAAAGAGCATGCCCGAGGTGGCTACTATGCTCACCGCGCACTTACATCACCACCAGAGCTTGGCTACCACTTCACTCAGCTCCTACGGCTACCGTGAATGTCGAATCATCACGTGGCTGCTAAAGCAAGCTAAGCTTCACACGGCGGCTAAAAGACCCTCTCACGGCCGAAGGATACGCAACACGTTGGAGAGCTTTTAGACCCTAAAACGCCCATTCTCAACGAGTTTCGAAGTGATCCTCATTCTCACCGCTTCCTTCTTAAGCCGAAAGAAAGTCGGGCAAGAATCTCGGTAGTACGAAGGGGAAGCAGAATCGTATCTGGCAGTGGTTCTTCGGATCGATCACAGATTCTAGGCCCCATTGTTTGGCTTCCACTACAGTTGACCTCTCTTGTTCTCCTCCCCCTTACACAACCGGGGGGAGGACTCATGTAAACTTCTTCCTGTAGGTCCCCGTTCAGGAAGGCATTTGGAACATCTAATTGGAACAGAGGCCAATCTCGATTCGCTGCAATAGAGAGCAGGAGATGAACAGACTGAATCTTGGCTACCGGGGTGGGGTAAATAAGGGCTTCCTCGTAATCGAGACCATATGTTTGAGTCAAGTCTTTAGCTACTAGTTGTACCGACCTTTTCCTCCTTTCTCCCATAAAGCTTCCCTTCACCCAGTCCCATATCCAATTAGTAGAGATCGAGATGGGGAGACTCAAAATAAGACAAATGCGCATTTCCTCTCTGAATCGAGAGGTATCAGATCGAAGTAACATCAGTCATGTATTATAATTTCAGTGATTTACGGGAGAACAAAGTGGATTGTTGAGCCAATTCTAGCATGAGAGGACCCATGAGACAGAACACTGTTGGATGCATTCCTTCGATAGCAGGGCTTCCGCCCATCTCAATTGATCAGTCTTCGGTCAGTAATCTCGTACTCTCGATAGGCTCGAACCACTACGTTATCCATGTTCTGGCTCATTCGTATGCTCATCCTATTCATGCCACCAGAACCTGTAATAAACCATCATTTCAAACCATCCTGTTACACGGAATCTTTGGATATCAGTTCGAAGGGAGCGCCGAACACCGAAAGTGAAGTTGCTCCTACATACAGGATCATCCGCCTTTTTTCGGGGGATCAGGAAGAGGCAATGGAATTGTGAGACCGATAGGGAGAGGAAATCAGGTGTGAGGTCTGAGGTCAACGGTAATATGTCACCCTGCTTTAATTAGAGTACTCTTTACATTAGGAGCTTCGCCCAGCTGAGCTAGGCTACTTCCCTAATTCAACTAATAAAGTATAAAGGTAAGATTAATAAATAATATAAATCAAGTATAAAATTCAGTTAGCAAGCATTGGCGATAAACAAATTTATCAAATATTAGATTGATTCGGTCGATTCTTCTTAGACTAATGAGAATAGGCTCAGGCTATGTACGGCCATTTTATTTAGTATTTTTTTATGGCGCCCTGTTAAGCGTTAGAGAAATTTTGGTCTTAAGCAGCCAATTTTTCCTAGTATAGTCGTCATTGGATTACCATTCCATTATTTGTTCTATGGCTCGTATAAGGCTTCGGCCTCCCGATCCGAGAGGGGACGGGACGCGAGATGATGATGGGTCAACCGCGACTGGCGCTGCTGGTGGAACTGCTGCTTTCCCTCGGTGAATAAGAAGAAATCCTCCAATTGTTCTTTGGATAAACGACTGGATTTTGATCTGATACTTCATTCCTATCTGCTTCGTGGATTAAGCGGTGGTGGTGCCTCTCCCACTGCTTATTGGTGGGTTCGAATATGGCACAGGAGTTGCTGACTTCATTCAGGTGGACACTGCAATTATGCCTCAATCGAATATCCAAGAGATGACTTGTATACCAACTGTACTGCAGCTAGCTCAAAAGCAGATGGATCAACAATGGTAACTCAAACAGGCTCCGAAGGAGTATAGCTTTGTTGGGGGTGAACTTACTACTCCTAGCTTTCCTCATAGGGGTAGACAGGCATCTTTTTTGGTTCTTGTGGTAAACGACTGATTCTTAGTCAACTCGGTTAGCTTCCTCTGCTTCCGGTGGTGGGCCAACCACTGATGCGGACAAAGGCTAGGTAATGTCTCTCCAACTAGCTCTACCCTAGTCACAGAGTCAATAATAGGTCCGGTGGTTCTTCGACTTTTTGTTTTGATTGCTTTCAAATTCAAATGGCTTTGGATCTTTTTTCTTCACTCAAAGAAGGGGAGCATTGAAATTTGGAACTCCTAAATGGAAATAAAAAAAAAGTCTCCTTAAGTAGGACCTACCGGTCTTTACTTGCAACTCTAGTCGTGGTTCTTCTATCACTGTAGTTTACTGCTCCTCAGTGCTATAGAAAAAAGGGGTTGGGTCACCGGACTTGCTGAACATATACCCTGCAAAGAGCAGGAGCTTCGTTCTTTCAACACTCGAACAAGACCTCTCAGCCGCCTGTTCGAGAAGGAAATCACAGACGACTCTCTGGATAGAGCGCGTTGGTTGCAACAGCTGTTTTGGATTTACGTATTTTTTGATAATAGCAAGAGACAAGTCTCGATTTGACAACTCGACAACGGGGCAAGGCCCGATATCGAGAGGAGAATAGATAAGAGGTCCGCTAGTTACGATCTAGCACTATGCTATAGTAACGAGACTAGACTAGACTGCCCTGCCTCCTTCTACCCACGGACAACTACTAGACCGCCTCACTCAATCTATGCTCGTTTAGTTTAGATCTAAGGAAAGGCGCCTTGACTGACGGGCTTGTTCAGTCTATATAACCTGTCTCCACACCACAGCTCGGTTCCTTTCTCTAAACTCAAACTGAGACCGGGAGAGCACACCCTCATTGGACCATATTCAATGGGGATGTCAGGCTTATGTACACGTACCTTTAGAGGGGATCGATGCTAAGAGCATCTCTTGCTCGGGGGGTCTTCCTTATAGTATTTAATAGACTTTAGAATCCTGAGACTCAGCAAATCTTAGAGAGTCGGGATGTTCACTTTATAGAGATAGAGAGCGTTTCTTCGTTAGTGGGAGCTCAGGTCAGGAGGACCAGTGAACAAGACTTTCAGACAAATATCACTATACTTACACGTAGAGTACCTTATGTTGAACAAGATGAGCTAAAGGAGAGCACGATGATGAGCCCTCCCGTGGGAGATGTTCAGGAGCCAGAGCCTCTTAGGATTAGGAGGTCTACTCGAGTCATCCATTATAGACATGGAGTTGCACAAGATGAGACCCACTATTTGACTTATATAGCATTATATGAGGAGATCCACATGGAGTTGCACCAGAGGATCAGACTCCGTGGAGTAAGCATTGGCTTTGCTTAATGCTATGTAATACATGGCATGGAGCCATAGATTCTTATGTATGGCTCGAATCTAATCTAAGCGGTGGTATTCCTTTTCTTCGTGGATTGGGGATCCGTGGTAGCCTCCTGCTTAGGTTAGGGGTCACCTTCGTGAGCGATCTGCTTTCTGAGGATACTGGGTCTTTTCTGAGGATACCTTCCCTTTTATTCTTTTATCAAAGAATCCGCAAAGAAAAGACAACCTTGAAGTATGCATCCATATGGCCTGGGCGCCCCATGAGTTTCTTCTTCGTATTGCGAGCATTATGGATCTTCTAGTCTATAAAAGGTTCAAGTCCTTCTCTGAAGAAGAAATGTGCCGGTAAGCAGACGCCGCCACTTGGCTTAGTAGGAAGAGGATGAAAGTTTTCCACCTACGCCTTATTATAAGTCTTTCATAAAAAAAAATAGAGTTTGTTGCTGTTAGTGAATTTCACCAAGGTGAGCCTATAAGAAAAGAAGCTTTAAATTCAATTCTTATGAGAAGTTATGATAATGAATGAAGTGGCCTTGATAACGTGCATTATAGCGGTCATGGTCTTGGTGCAGATTACCCCGCCTCCCCCTGTAAAGAACTGCTATTATAAGAGAATGAATTAAGATATTATATCATCCTCCTATCTTCGACAAAAAGAACAGTTTTCTTCAATGAAAGAAGAAGGTTAGACCTTTGCTACGGGGGGAAGAAAGAAAGAAAGATTTTGGCTCCGAGGGGGGAAAAAAGCATTGGCTTTCTATCTATCTGTATTGGTCTTTTCACTCCTATGCGGATTTCTTATTGCATAGCAGAGTCAGTCGGGATTCATAGAACCAAAGGAGTAGAAGCATTCGGAGTCAGTCGGGATTCATAGAACAAAGGGAGTAGAAGCATTCTGAAACATCCTAACCACCTGGGCCACAGGTCGATCCTATTGCATGCACCTATGATGGGCCCACTGCTAACCAAAGTGATGATTTCGTTCGTCAAAGTCTTAGATTGGCGACCAACCAAGTCCCTTATCCTTCTCGTTTCCAAGTGAGGGGCCAACAGTCCCCGTAGAAAGAAGTTAGGTATGACGTTCAATTGGGCGTCAAGGTACTCTTTCCGTCTTCACGGTAAATACAAAATCTGTGCTATTACTTTAAAAACCTCTAAAAGCAATCAAGAAAGAAGTATGATCTATGATCTTCTGCTAGCCGAGTCTCCAGCGCTTAATTCTTTGATAGAGACAGACCAACCGAAGCACTTCTTAAGTTCGGAAGAAAATCAGGCTTTGAGGGGAATTGATAGAAGAATTTCAATTTACATCTCTCTAAGTAAGAGAATCAATCTGATTAGCTAACGATGAAGAAAACTGGTCTGACTGTAAAGAATCGGGCTAGAAGCACTAATGGCAGTCCTATAGGTTGATGGACTAGTTAAGTAGGACGTTGCGATCCTTTCTTTTTCTTGCAATAAAGAAAAGCCCCTTTTTAAAGGAACTAGAAATGGGTTTACCGAGACAGTGGAATATCCTCACTATATCCTAATCTCCACCTATTCTTTGCCCTACCACCACTTCTGATTCAAAGACCAAGACCAAGTATTACCAATTCCCAGAAAGCAAGCAATCTCCACTGGAGCGGGAATAACTAGAAAAGTCACCGTCAACTGCTTATCCAACTCGTTCGTACCTTTTGTAACCTCGTTGGCTTGGATTCATCTCCATCTCAACTCTCTTCCCTTCGCGTACTCGTATGTCCCCCTCCACCTTTACTAATTGGTATGATGACCCGTAAGAGGAAGCAACATAGTCATATTAGCCAGAGCACCCTAAACCGGCAACAACAAGACCAACCACCCAAAGAAAGAGGAATAGAAAACGGGACTCGATTGAACGTATCAATATACATTTCCTTTCTATCAACTAAAGTAAAGTCTGTTCGTTTCTTCTGTCAAAATGAAATGGCAAGAAACTCATCTCGGGAAAGAACCCCTTGTGAAAGAAAGGAGAAGATCAAGAAATTCTACAGTAAAGCGCAGGGCTTCCTCTTTGAGTTACAGCCCCAGCAGAACGGTCAACTAAGAGTGAACAATTAGAATTGACTAAAGAAGCTAAAGGGGAACAGTCTGAGATTTAGAGTAAATCAAATGAACGTGAACGAGTTTGTCCACTTGCTAATTAGCTTAATCAAGTAGGGCGATTGTTCGAGTAGGTCCTATCAGCTTGACCTCTTTTCGTCGGTAAATCATCACTGTCGTCTGTCAAAAAAAATCCATATACAACCAGGAGTGGTCGAAGTGCTTCCTGAAACAAGCACGAAGAAAGAAAAGAGATAGTTCAACCTGAACCTGAACTGGAACAAAAACAGGAGAGGAAAATAGCTGATGAAAACAAGACGAAAAGGAGTGAAAGAAGGAATCGGATAATTAATCTTTCTTACAAGGAGGGAGAGTAAAAGAGTGAAAGAAAGGAGATGAGAAAGAATGAATCTTTCGTCTTGCTTTCGTTGAGTCTTTGTTTACTGTGAAAGAATCAATAGGTTCCGGAGCTTGACCTTCTGATCATCCTTCCAGCCTTCCGAACGAATTACCTCGAAAATCAAATGGCCTAAAAAATAGGTTAAGGAGCGAAGTAGCTCGACCGATAGGGAGAGGAGCAAAGCCTATTTACCCCGTGTAAAGAAGGTGAAGAAGAGTCAATGAATTAAATCAAAACCCTATATTACCGAGTGAAAGAAGAAATAGGAGAGAAGCAGGGAAGAAAAGGTTAATCAATAATGTTTTACAGTTTCGTGGAGCGTGAAAGTATGCGAAGCAAGCAGTGAGAACGAGTTGTAGAGGTGAAGGAGAATTAATCGGGAGTATTTCTCTTTTTCTTTTACCTTGTTCAATCAGGTGAAGGAGAAAGAAGGTGAAGAAGAAAATGAAAGAAAAAAGGTCAGGTTAATTAATAAATAAAGGTTCAGGAGTTTACCTTGTTTACAGTTCAAGAAGGATTGAATATGCGAGTTCAGTCTCATTAATCTTTCGTCCTTGTTTACAGTTCAAGAATAAAGAGGAAAAGTCAGAAGCCGCATACTCTTACATCCTTTCGATTTGACCTTGTGTTTGAAGGTGAAGGTTGAGTCTTTCTTTGTTTACAGGGAAAGAAAAGAGAACGAGTTTACAGTTCAATCCGGGCAGTCAGGTAATAGAGGAAAAGAAAAGGAGAGAAGCCAAGCCAGCCAGCCTATTTACCGAGTGTTTGAGTTCAATCCGGTCAGTCAGGTAATAGAGGTTCAGGCAATGAAATTGTGAGACCGAGTTGTAGAGGTTCAGGGGCAGGTTTTCTCTTTCATCTTGACTTCCTAATTACCTTGTGAAAGAGAAGAGTTCAATGACCTAAGAAATAGGGAGAGGTTCAGTGAAATGGCCCTAAAAATAGGGAGAGGCGAATCAGTTTACTGTTCAGGGAGAGTAAATGAATTTCATATGCTTTCCCGAGTTTACTGTTCAAGAAAGGGGAAGATCCAGAATCAATAGGAAAAGGAGCGAAGATGAAGACAGAGTGAAAGAAGGTGAATGAATCTTTCTTACAGCAGAAGAGTCAAAGAGTGAAATCAGGTTGAGGCAATGGAATTGTTCAAGAATAAATAGGTTCCCCAGAGAATGAGTTTACCGAGTTTACTGTGAAAGAATTAATAGAAAAAGGAGAATGAAGGGAGAGTCCATGAATTAGCGGCTTTACCGAGGTGAATGAGAGAAGCAGCTTGACCTCGTTTAATGAAAGAAGGGACAGGTTCAGGGAGAGTAAATGAATTAGCTACTAAACCTATTTACCTTGTGAAAGAGTGAAAGCAAGAAAGGAGAAGAGAAAGAAGCCGAGGAAAAGGAGAATGAATCGGAGAGGGGCGAAGCTGTGAGACCGAGTTTACCTCCTTCAATCCGGTCAGGCAGGGAATAGAGTCAAAGAGTGAAAGAAGAATCCTCCCTCCTATTTACCTCGTGAAAGAATAGTGAAAGAATAAAGAGGAGCGAGCGCAGCAATGAGACCGTAAAATAGCTTTACCTATTTCCTTCCCTTGTGTTTGACTGAAATGACCCTCAAAATAGGGAGAGGAGCGAAGCAGCTCGACCGATAGGGAGAGGAGTGAGGTCTCTTTCCTTCCGCATTACCTCTAAAATGGCCCTAAAAATAGGGAGAGGCGAAGTAGTTCTGTCTCATTCATCTTGCGGCTTGACTTCCTTAATGCAATAACAACAGATGGTAATAGAGATTCCGGTTCAGGAGAAAGAATATGCTTTACCGAGTGAAAGAAGGTTCAGGTTCAGGAGCGCAGCAACGAAACGAGAAGAGGCGCGAAGCGGTGAGACTGTAAAGGAGAGGAGAGGAGTCAAGGAGAATGAATCTTTCTTACTGACATGAGAGTAAATGAACAAGAACTGAAGGGAAGGTTCAGGGGCAGGTTCAGGGGAAGGAGATTCTCATCCAGCCTATCTATGTTCCAGAGTTCAATTAACGAAAAAATAGGGAATATCGGTGAAGGAGAATGAATAGGAAGGAGTATTTCTCTTTTACTGTTCAGGGATAGTAAATGAATTAGCAGCTTTACCTTATCTTTGTTTGAAGGAATAAATAGGGACAAGTGATTGAGTTCTGTCGAATGAATCTTGCTTGAGTTGAGTCTTAGTTTACTGTGAAAGAATAAATAGGTGAAGGAGAAAGAATATGCTTTCCCGAGTTTACAGTCTTTGAATAAATAGGAAAAGGATAATGAATCTTGTTTCGTTTCTTCTTTCCTTCCTGTTCAGTCTCATTAATCTTGAGTGTTTACAGTTCCAGGAGAGTAAAAGAGTGAAAGAAGGTTCAGGTTCAGTAATTCGGTCTCTCTCTTTCCTTCCGCATTACCTCATAAATGGCCCTAAACATAGGGAGAGACATCAACTCTCATTAATTGAATATGCTTTACCGAGTGAAAGAGTGAAATGACCCAAAACATAGGGAGAGGCATCAACTCTCATTAATTGAATATGCTTTACCGAGTGAAAGAGTAAAATGACCCAAAACATAGGGAGAGGCATCAACTCTCATAAATTTCCTATGCTTTACCGAGTGAAAGACGGAAATGACCCAAAACATAGGGGGAGGAGTCAATTAATTAATTAGCTACATCACCTATTTCCCTTGTGTTTGACTGAAATGACCCTAAACATAGGGAAAGACATCAACTCCAATTAATTGAAGCAGCTTTACCGAGTGAAAGACCCTAAAAATAGGGAGAGGCGAACAATCACTTCCTGAGAATAACGAACAATAACTGATGGTAATAGAGTCAAAGGCAATGGAATTGTGAAACCGACAGGTGAATGAGAATGAATGTTGAATATGCTTTACCGACTGAAATGGCCAATAGGGAATAGAGGAAAAGGTTCAGGATAATTCATATGCTTTACCTTGTGAAAGAAGGGAGAGTCAATTCATTAGCTGCTTTACCGGAGAGGAAAGAAAAGAGCTACTTCACCCATTTACCGAGTGAAAGAAGGAAAAGGTTTAAGGTTGAGTCTTGACTTCCTGCATCTTGAGTTGAGTCTTTGTTTACTGTGTTTGAATAACTCGCAATCACAATAACAGATGGTAATACAGTCAAAGGGGCGAAGCCACGAGACCCAGTGAAATCAGGAAAAGGAGAATGAATAAGGAGTATTTCTCTTTTACAGTTCAATCCGGGAGAGAGAGTAAAGTCAATTCATTAGCTGCTTTACCGAGTTCAAGACTGAGTGAAAGAATAAATAGGTTCCGGTTCAGGCTCCGAAGGAATATCTTCTTCTGCATCTTACTCAATCTTTCCTTTCTCTGATTCCGCATCTTACTCAATCTTTACTTTCTCTGTTTCTGATTCTTTCATTCTATCAAGGGGAAGGAGCAAAGAGAACAGACCTCGTTCAATCAGTCAAAGCTGAAGGAGTGAAAGAAGGTTCCGGTTCCAGATTTCATTCATTGACTCGAATGTAAAGTAAGGGAATAGAGTAGAGTCAAAGGAAAGGTTCCGGGAAGGGAATAGAGAAAAGGAGTTTACAGTTCAATCAGGTGAAGGAGATTGATAAAGGTTCCGGAAAAGGAGCGAAGCTGTGAGACCGAGTTGTAGAGGCGAATGAGCGAAGCCGTGAGACCGATAGGGAGAGGAGGGAAATCAGGTTCAGGTTGAACTATCTCTTTTCTTTCACGAGGGAAATAGGTTAGCTAATTCATTTACTCTTTCTTTCACTGTAAACTCGAATGAATCTTTCGATAGTCTTGACTTCCAGTGAACTCGAATTAATGTTTCGTCTTTCCTTACGAATTACCTCATAAATGGCCCTAAAAATAGGGAGAGGCGAAGTAGTTCAGTCTCATTCATCTTGCGGCTTGATTTCCTTAATGCAATAACAGATGGTAATAGAGGTTCCGGTGAAGGAGTGCACTCTCATTCATCTTTCTTTCGTCTTTCCTCTCCAGTAAAGCAGCTAATTCATTTCTTCTTGTTTCGTCTTTCCTTCCGAATTACCTCTGAAATGAACGAAAAAATAGGGAGAGAAGCGAAGCAGTGAGACCGATAGGGAGAGGCATCAACTCTCATTAATTTCATATGCTTTCCCTCATTAAAGAATCAATAGGTTCAGGGGAAGTAGTTCAGTCGAATGAATCTCTTTTCTTTTACCGACAGTAAAGGTGAAGGATAATTCATGTTTCATATGCTTTACCTCAATAAATGGCCTAAAAAATAGGGAGAGGTTCAGTAGTTCAGTCTCATTCTTCTTTCGTCTTGACTTCCAGTGAAGGAGAATGAATCTTTCATTTTCTTCTCCCCTCCCTAAATTTCTTCTTTCACGGTAAAGGTTCCGGTTCAGGATTGAATGAATTGACTCTCCCTTCAAACACTGTATAGGTTCAAGAAGGATTGAATATGCTTTCCCTTGTTCAAGAGTGAAATCCGTCTCATGAATCTTGAGTCTTTCTTCTCCCTGTCAAGCAGCTAACTCCTGAATTTATTCTTGTTTCGTCTTGACTTCCTCATTACCTCGTGAAAGAATAGCCCGAGTTCAAGAAGGGAGTGAAGCTGCTTTACCTTTACCTTCTGAAAGAAGAATAGTCCAGGTTTTCGCTTTCGTCTTTCCTTTCATTCCTGTTCAGTCTCATTCATCTTTCATTTGAGAATAAAGAATCGGAATTGAATATGAATCAATAGAAAAAGAATAGGAACAGGAGAATACGATTTACCGAGAGTTGAGTCTTTCAAAGCTGCTAACTAACTCCTGAATTTATTCGAGAACTGTAAAGGAGAGGGGAAGGATTTCATCTTCATTGACTCTCCCTTCTTTCATTCTCTCATTCTCTAAAGGGTTCCGGGTTCACTATCTCTTTTCATTTATTTACTGTTCAATCCGGGAAGGGAATATAGGTTAAGGTTCAGTAGTTAAGGATCATGAATGTTGAGTCGAATGAATCTTGAGAACATCCTTTCAGTAGTTCAGTCGAATTAACTTCTTCTTTTACAGTGAATGAATAAATAGGTGAAATCAGGGAGAGGTGACCAATCACTTCCTTTCCTTCTCATAACGAACAATAACGGAACGGAATAGAGGAAAAGAAAAGAGCTACTGAATATGCTTTACCTAGTGTTTGAGTGAAAGAAGTAGGATCAGGATAATGAATAAGGAGTTGAGTCTGTGTTTATAGGGAAGGTCATATCAGTTCCGATTCCGGGGCAGGCTCATGAGCAAATCCTTCTTTTCCGAGTTTACTGTGAAAGAATAACTCACAATCACTGACGAGAATAGAGGTTCAGTCGCTTGCTTCTTTTCTTACTGTGAAACCCAAGGGAAAGAGTAAAAGAGTGAAAGGTGAACAAGAACTGATGAGAATAGAGGGGCAGGGGAAGGTTTTATCTCTTATCTTTTATTTCCTCTCCCTTCTGGTCGAGCACTTCGTTCCTCTCCTGTAAAGCTGCTAATTCATTGATTCTGGTTTCGGCTTGAAAAGCTGCTAACTCCTGAAATAAGGCAAGGGAATAGAGGTTCAGGGTGAAAGAATAAATAGGAAAAAAGGAGTGAACTGGAATGAATCTTGAGTGTTTACAGTGAAAGAGTAAATGAACAACAAGAACTGCAGGGAATAGAGGTTTAGTAGTTCAGTCTCATTCATCGAAAGGTGAAGGTGAAGTAGCTCAGGGTTTCGCTTTCGTCTTGAAAAGCTGCTAACTCCTGAATTTCTTCTTTTTCTATAAAGAAAGGTTAGCTTTACCTCCTGAAATAAGGCAAGGGAATAGAGGAAAACAAAGGTTCCGGAGCTTCTCTTCCTGTTCAGTCTCTTTCCTCTCCCTTCTTTCTTTCAAACACTGTAAAAAAAGGTCATATCGGTTCGTGAAGTAGTTCAGTCTAATACATCTTGAGTTTCGGCTTTCCCTTGTTTACTATTCCGGAATAAATAGGTGATTGAGTTCAGGGGCAGTAGCTAATTCATTGATTGAATAAATAGGTTCCGGGGAAGGAGTGAAAGAAGGATTTCATATGCGAGTGAAAGAACTGACTTAAACTTAGTGCTTGCTTTACCTTGTGAAAGAAGGGAGCGTCAATGAATTAGCTGCTTTACCGAGTCTTTGAATAGTTCAACCCTCGTTCAATCAGTCAAAAGGGAAGGAGCGGAGCGCAGCAACGAGACGAGAAGAGGGTTTCCCTCGTTCAGTAGTTCAGTCAGGAGTTTACCGAGTTCAATCCGGGAAGGTAATAGAGTATAAGGTTCCGGTTCTGGTTCCGTATAGAAGCTGATAGTTTAGGAGGTTCACTCTCTCATTCATGTTTCGGTCATTCCTGTTCCGGAGTAAGTAGCTCGAGGGGAGGAGCGCAGCAACGAGACAAGAATAGTGAAGAATAGCTTGACCGAGTTTACTGTTCAATCAAGGAGAAGAGAAAGAATGAATCTTTCGAACCTCCTTTCAGTAGTTCTGTCTCATTAATGTAGTTCTGTCTTTACTCTCTTTTGTTCCTGTTCCGGAGAAAGACTAACTACTATGTTACCTCCTGAAATCCGGGAAAATGGGCAAAAAAACATCCCTCAAAATAGGGAGGGGATTGAATTAATAATCAATGACCTTTAAAGTCTAATTCATAAGGAGTCTTTGATTTCCTCTCCCTTTTTGTTTCGTCTTGACTTTTATTTACTCTCCTGTAAACGAGAATGATTCGTTTCGTCTTCACTCTCCCTGATTGTTGGTTGAGTCTTGACTTCCTGTTCTTTCATGTCTTTCCTTCCTGTTCAGGGGCAGGTTCAGGTTCAGTAGTTCCATCTGGTTCAGTAGTTCAGTCTCATGAATCAGAAGGTGAAGGTTCAGCCTATTTACCTCCAGAAATAAGGGAAAATGGACGAAAACAGCCCTAAAAATAGGGAGAGGATAAAAGAAAGAAGAAATGGTCCTTACACGAAAAAGAGTGAAATCAGTCCCATTTAGCCTCTTTTTCACTCAAATACCGGGAAAATGGCCCAAAATCCCGGGAAAGTATCACTAAATACCGGGAAATCAGGTCAAATGAACGAAAACAGCCCTAAAAATAGGGAAAGTAGACAAAAAAGAATAAATGGTCTTTAAATGAGTTTACTGTTCAAGAATAAAGGGAGAATCAGAAAGAATATGCTTGACCTTGTTTACTGTTCGGGAAGGAAAGGAGAAGAGAAAGAAGCCGAGGTTCAGGGGAATTAATCTTTCTTCTTCTTTGACAGTTAAATCAGGGACAGTAAATGAATTAGCTGTTTTAGCCCAAAAAATAGGGAGAGGATTGAATGAATAATCAATGGTCTTTACACGAAAAAGAGTGAAAGAAGCGAAGGGAAGTCGAATGAGTGAAATAAATAGGATCAGTCTAATTCATCGTTTCGGCTTTCCCGAGTTTACCTCCTTCAATAACTGATGGTAAATAGGTTCGGTGAAGTAGCTCATTTCCTCTCCTGTCAAGGAATAGAATTGTCTTGTCTTCTTCTTCTTCTTTCATTTTCTTCTTCTTCGGCTACCTAACTAAATGATTCGTCTTCCGATCCTTTATAGTCTCGCTGCTTACTCCTGAACCTCTTCTCGTCGAGCTACTTACTGAACCGAAACAAACCTTATTCAGTCAGTCAAAGAAAGATAACTCCAAAGAAGGGAATAGAGTAGAGGAAAAGGGGAAGGGGTTTACAATTCCGGAATAAATAGGAGCCGGAGGAGAAGGAGTCTTTATCTTGTCTCCCAGATTTCATTCCTGTTCCGGAGTAAGTGAGGATCAAGATTAGTTCAAGAAGGTGAAGGTGAAGTAGCTAGCTCTTTTTCGGTTTTGTCTTTCAAAGCTGCTAATTCATTTAATATCCCTTCCTGAACTATAAAGGATAGGAGAGGGGCATATCGGTTCCGGTTCAGCCGCTTCTCTTTCTTTCCTTCCTGTAATTCATCTTATCTTGCTTTCTCTTCGTTTACTTTGAATAAATAGGTGAAGGTCAGGTCATATCGGTTCAGGTTTCGTCATTCATTTACTCTCCTGTAAAGGATAGTCAAAGGTTTCTTGTTTCGTCTTTCCTCTCCCTTCTTTCTTGAACAGTAAAGGATAGGTTCAATCAGGTTCAGGAGCTTTACCTTTTTTACTCTACTCTTCTTTTTTTGTTCAGGTTCAGGAGAAAGAACCAAACAAACACCTATTCATTCTATTTACCTTGTTCAATCAGGAGAATGAATCTTGAGTTTCGTCTAGACTTTCTTTTGAAGGAGAAAGAACTAAACACCTATTCTATTTACCTCGTGAAAGAAGTAATAGTCCAGGCAATGGAATTGAAGCTGCTTGACCGAGTTTACAGTTCAAGAATAAATAGGAAAAGGGGAAGGAGATTATCATCCAGCCTATGTGAAAGAGTGAAATCAGTCAAAGGATAATTAATCTTGTTGAGTCTCATTCATCGATAGTGTTTACAGTTCATTCATAAATAGGAATAACGGAACAAGGAGTTAAAGAGAAAGAATCGTTTCGTCTTCACTTTCATTAAGCTTTATTTCCTCTTTCCTCTCCTGTAACGGTGAAGTAGTTCAGTCTCATTAACTTCTTCTTTTACAGTTCATTCATAAATAGGGGAAGGATCAAGAGAAGTTCAAGAAGGTTCTCATCCAGCTGCTTTACCTTGTTCAAGAGTTAAATGACCAAAAAAAAATAGGGAATAGCGGGGAAGGGGAATGAGGTTACAGTTCAATCAGTAGGAGAAGGATCCTTCGTCTCCATTCACTTGTCGGTCTCACAATTCCATTTCTGATCCGATTCTTTATGGTCTCACAATTCCATTTCTTTCTTTCTTTCACAGTAAACAAGGGAAATAGGTTCATTTGGTTCAGTAGCTAATTCATTGACTCGACTGTCATGTCAAGGGTCAGGGTTCACTATCTCTTTTCTTTCACTCGGTAAATAGGGTCAGGGAAGGGAATATCGGGGCCGGAAGTAGCTGAGTCTCATTAAGCTTTCTTTCGGTCAGTCTCATTCATAAATAGGATCAGTTCAATCAGGATAATTAATCTTTCTTTCGTCTCCCTTCTTTCAAACACTGTAAAGGTTCCGGATCAGGTTCTTCAAATAGCTTTATCAAGTTCAAGAAGAATAGTCCGGGTTTGAGGTTGAGTCTTTCTCTTTTCTTTGATTTACTCTCCTGTCAAGTTCAGGGAAGGTCATAGAGTCAAAGTTTCCTTCCGGTCAGGTCATATCGGAAAAGAAGAATAGTTCGTCCTCTTTACCTTGTTCAAGAGTGAAATCAGGGACAAGTGATTGAGTTCAGGAGAAAGACTACTATTTACCTCGTTCAATCAGGTAAATCAGTAATAGTCCATGAGTTTACCGTTCAAGAATCAATAGGTGAAAGAAGGATTTAATATGCTTTACCTCGTTCAAGAATAAATAGGTGAATGAGAAGAAAATGAAAGAAAAACTCAATTCAGAGAATAAGGATCAAGATCGGATCAGATTCGAGTAACCTTTAGAAGTAAGGTCAGGTTAATCAAGAAGGTAAATAGGTTCAGGAGTAAGTAGCTCGACTGTAAAGGAGAGGGGACTGCTAAATGTAGTATAGTAAGTAATAGGCTGCTACTCTAGGCTCGCTTCGCTTCTTCAAGCTCCGCCCCTTATTTCAGCGCTAACGCGCCAACTATTTATTATTTAGTAAAGCAAGCAACCTTTCGCTCCCGGCGCTCACCTTTTTTGTCTGGGTGGAGGCGGCGGGGCTCGCTTAACCGGATACACGGAATTGAGATCTCTCTCGCATGCAAATATTTCGATCGGGAAAGCCTCGCTTATTTAAAGGGCGGATTCTTTTTTATCACACTTTTTTTTTTGCTCATAAGTAAGGAAACCGTTGGTAGGAGCGGCGGGATGATGATGAGTATATAAAGAAAATCAAAACCAAAAAGACAAAAAAGAAGAAGGAGGAAATAACGATTTTGAAAACAGGGCAGGGATAGATTCTTTACAATGACCACCGTACACCAATTTCAAGGGATGTAGCACAGCTTGGTAGCTCCTTTAGTTTTGGGTACAAAATGTCACCGGTTCGAATCCTGTCATTCTGACCTATTACTTTTCCTCTGGGCAGTAACGAGGGATCCATTGAGATCGATTCAAATTGGACATACAAAATCTTTCATTGTTCAAGCTCTTTCACATGGGTACAAAAATCATCCTTTTCTTTATAGTCGTATCTACTTTAATAAGAAAGCGCTCTTAGTTCAGTTCGGTAGAACGTGGGTCTCCAAAACAAGCCCGATGTCGTAGGTTCAAATCCTACAGAGCGTGATTCCCTTCTCTCGGTAAATAGGCTTCTCTCCTGGACTTCTTTCATCTCGGTTTGTTTTCTCCTTCCCCTCGGAAAACTCTCAGTCAAAGTCAAGCTACTTCGTTCCTCTTTTGCTCGGAGCCCCCCTGCTCAAACTAAAAAGCCTGAGGAGTTTAAATGCCTTTCGGAGGCTTCTCGTTGAGGGGAAAAGACTCATTTCTCATTCGAGATAGGGGGGCTAGCCCGTCAGAGGCGGAAGCGGCAAATAGCTTCGACCGTTCCCCAACACTTAGCTTAGTAGCTCAACTCTTTCGACTGGCGTGACGCTGCTGGATGCTTCTGATCAATAGGAAGAGGAGGAAAAAAAAAAGCTTATGATGAAGCATCTATTTGAGTCGATCATTTCCAAGATCTAATTTGAGTTTTTTCTTATGTAGTGGAAACGCCTTACAATCTGAAGTTTTACGCTTAAGGAGAGAAATGCTCTTGGTGGATGCAGGACCTGGGACCCCCAGAATTTGTATGCAAGATGAGCCTAGAATTTGTATGCAAGATGAGCCTACAGGAGTGCCAATCAACCGAGCCGCCATGTTTGAGAATAAGGTGGGATCCCTGGATCTAGTGGCCGGTGAATCACTAATCAAAGAGCCAATTTTGGAGAGATTCTTCATCGATCTAGTGGCCGGCGAATCACTGATCAAAGAACGAGCAGCCGCCAGGTTTAATGATTTGGTGGGATCCACAGATGTAGTGGCTGGTGAACCGCTTTTTCTTCTTCCACGAAGATTCAGACAAAACCGAGCTGGGGTGGAACTGAACAATATTTGGCAAACGAATACAAAAGTCAAAGGCTTTATTATTGAGAAAGTTAAAGGAGGTTATTCAGCAGCCATCGCGGGTTTCATTACTTTTCTTCCATTTCGTCCTCTCATAAGTCAAAGGATATCGAATGATAGATTCACCATTGAGAGCATTAACCCAAAAAGAACGAATATTGTGGTGTTCTAAGGATCAAACAAGAACTTGTCGGTCTCGCTGCTTCGCTCCTTCCCCTTCTTTCACTCGGTAAAGCAATTCCATTGCCTTCGTCTCCTGATAACATTCTATCACCTTAATCCATTCTTTTGTTGAGGGTCTTGCACTTATTCCTTCCGGCCCTATATTTACATAGTGAATCAAGGCAAAAGCTCTTACTCGAATGCGTGACTGCAGCGCGCCTATCGCCCCGGCACGGCACTATAAAATGCATGTTGGGTTCAGCAAGAATACAGCGACTAGGGAAACGCATAATGGAATTGAAGGCATAGTCTCAATAAACAAAATGTTGTTCCAACCAACGAGTGGCGGATTTTGATGGAGTCTCGCAAAAGAGGATCCTTACCTTTATATACAAAGGGGCGCGGGAGGGCAACAACTAGCAGCTCTCATCTTTCATTTTGTTGCGTCCTTCTTTTATTCATATTCAATCTTCCGCTTTCATCGCTCGTAGTTTCTCTCTTCCTTAATGCTATCTTCTTCTTAGCCTCGTTTGGCACTATAGACCTTATTTGCTTTGCTTCTCTTACGTGTCCATGAACATTCGAGTCTACGCCCAGCTTTCTGAGTTCAAAGAGGGTTTCGCGAGTCCAAAACAGGAGGTTTAGTGTTCGTCCACAAAAGGGGAGTCCGTTTCTGGGCCACTCACATGTTGTCAATTCGAATGCTTTCTAATTTGCTTTAAGGTCCCTAGGACCATCGACTTTAATCTTGACTAGTCGAGAGCAAGGAATTCCTTTCTTTTTTTCTTATGGTAAGTGGTCGTCTTCTTTTATTTCAGACTGATCTTCCTTCCCCCTTGCCTTTAGAGCTGGGGCAATCAGTCCATTCATTCCTGCCCTTCATTCAATGGATCGCTTAGCTCTATTTCTCAGTCAATCCCCTTTCTTTGTATCATGGCTTTTCATTCATTTTTAGTAAAGCTTTTCTTTTCTGTAAAGATCTCGATGACCCTGAATGAGAAGTGGGTTTTTTACGGTCTTGGCCTGAGTGATCTCTGAAACTGAAAGCTTTTCGACTGAAAAGTGACCAATTAGGTCAGTAGCAGCCTTTAGAGCTGGGATAAGTAGGTAGCTGATAGACCAAATAAGCACAGTAGCAGTTTAGAGCCGAAGGAGCGAAGCAATGAGACCATAAAGAATAGGGAGAGGAGTGTTCAATCAGGTTCCGGTTCAGGTTCTTCAAATAGCTTTACCGAGTGAAAGAAGAATAGTCCAGGTTCGTGAAGTAGTTCAGGAGTTTACCGAGTTTACTGTGAAAGAATAAATAGGTTGTTCAGGTTCGGGAGAAAGAACCAAGCTGTTTAGAGCCGAAGGAGCGAAGCCGAGGTGATTGAGTGAAGGAGCAAATCTTTCTTTCATTTGAAGAGTCTTTCAAGCAGAATCAAAGGAAAGCAAAGAGACCGTAAAGGATAGGTTCAGGGGAAGGAGTGAAAGAAGGATTGAATATGCGAGTTCAGTCTCATTAATCTTTCTTACAGGAGAGTAAATTAACAAGAACTTCAGGGAATAGAGGTTCAGGAGCGAAGCCGAGGTTCAGGTTTTCGGTTTCTTCTTCTTTTACAGTTCAGGGAGAGGTGAAGGAGTGAAAGAAGGGGGAGTCAATTCATTAGCTACTGAATGAACCTATTTACCTCGTTCGTGAAGTAGTTCAGTCGAATTAATCTTTCGTCTTGACTTCCTGTTCTGTCTCATTCTTCTTTCTTACAGGCAGGAGAGTAAAAGAGTGAAATCAGTCCAATGCAGGGTTACGACAAGAGGGAGTAAGTAGCGAGACGAGAAGAGGATTTCATATGCTCAACTGTAAAGGTTCTTCAAATAATAGCTTTACCGAGTGAAATGAAAGAAGGGACAGGTTCAGGGAGAGTAAATGAATTAGCTACTGAACCAACCTATTTACCGAGTGTTTGAGTTCAATCTGTCTCATTCATCTTGAGTTGAGTCTTGACTTCCTGTGAAGGAAAATGAATCTTTCTTACAGGAGAGTAAAAGAGTGAAAGAAAGGATAAGATCAAGAATGAATTAGCGGCTTGACTTCCGAATTACCTTGTTCAAGAGTGAAATCAGGAGAGAATTGACTCGCCAGTAATGCTTTTAGAGAGAAGCGAAGCAATGAGACCGTAAAGTAAGGGAGTGAAATCAGGTTCAGGATCATTCTTGTTGAGTCTTGACTTTCTCTTTGTCTTTTACCTTGTTCAATCTGTCTCATTCATAAGGAGTGTTTACAGTTCGTTCAAGAATAACGAACAAGAACGGAACAAGGAGTTAAGGAGAATGAATCTTTCTTACAGTCGAGTAAATGAATTAGCTGCTTGACCTCGTGTTTGAATAGTTCAACCCTTGTGAAAGAATAACGAACAAGAACTGCACAAGGAGTGAAGCCACTTTACCGAGTTACGAGGTTCAGGGGAAGGGAGCTGATCTTTCTTTCATTTGTTTCGTCTTAGTTAGTTTAGAGTGAAAGAATAAATAGGAGACGAAAGAAGCCGAGGTTCAGGTTCAGTAGCTCAGGGAATAGAGGTTCAGGAGCTTGACCTGATTCTCATCCAGCTGCTTTACCTCCTTCCAATAAGGTCAGGGAATAGAGGTGAAGGAGTGAACTCGAATGAATCTTGAGTTGAGTCTTAGTTTACCGTTCGTTCAATCAAAGAGCTACTGAACCAACCTATTTACCTTGTGTTTGAAGGAAAAGGAGCGAAGCTGTGAGACCGACAGGTGAATGAGTTTACCGTGAAAGAATCAATAGGTGAAATCAGGTTCAGGAAAGAAGGATCATTCTTGTTGAGTCTTGACTTTCTTTTTCAGGAGAAAGAATAAATAGGTGAAGGTCAGGTCATATCGGTTCAGGAAATGGAATTGTGAAACCGAGTTTACGAGGTTCAGGGGAAGGAGTTGTACTCGTTTTCGCTTTCATTTACTCTCCTGTAAAGGTTCCGGTTCAGGTTCAGGAGTAAGTAGCTCTCCTGTCAAGCAGCTAATGAATTTACTCTCCTGTAAAGTGAAGGGAAGGTTAATCAATAAGGTAAATAGGTTCAGGTAATAGAGGTTCAGGTTACGGTCAGGGAATAGAGGTGAAGGAGAATTAATGTTTCATTTGATTCTTCAAGAAATTCTCTTTTCTTTGATTTACTCTCCTGTAAAGGTGAAGGTTTCACTATCTCTTTTTTTTTCAGAGTCTACTTGACTTCTTTTTTTTCTTTATGCTGTTCCGTTTGTAAAGACCAGTCAGTGGTTTTGGCATATCTTATGCAATCGATTGATTCTATCAGGTCTATTCTTCGGTAGTGCATAGGCTCCGGCTTCTTCCTCTAGGCGAGCCACTACTTGCGTGTGTGTGTAATTAATAGCAGTTTTTTGATTATGGAGCTATTGGATTTTCTTATAGTAGAGAGCGGTAAGTTAGTGCTGTTCTAAGGAAGTGGTAGCAGTTCCAGTACACAAACAAGGTGGGTTGGGGTGACAGAGGTATTTTGAGCGCATACTTTTTGCTTTAATAGAGAAAGGGCTTGGCTTTTCACTCTTTGTTGTGGGGTTGTCACGGATTGGCCGGCCATACGGGAAGTCCAAGGAGTTTTTTCTTTGTGGAGGTTTCACATCACATTAGTCATTCCATTCCTTCCGGATAACCTAAAACGTGTAGGCCTACCGAGAGGGTACTTTCAGATTTGAAAAAAGGGTTCTATTACGATGTATACGATGTGATATCAAAGAAGAAGAAAACAGGTTCTTCTCTTGAGCCTATTTTCTTTCATGGATCTTGCCACTTAGAACTGGTAGGTAGGTCTGTCTTTCTCTGGATCCCGCTGAGCTGAAAGACAGAAGACATACATCAAAAATCGTTTAGATCCGGACCTATATCTCGAAAGCTCATGTGCCGTAGGTGGGAAGATATGGGCTGGAAAAGCATGTTCAAAAATCTCCGCAGGCCCTTATGCCCCGAATGCTCAGCTAAAATGTCAAACGAAAAGTCATAACTAATAGGAGCACTCATTCAACCTTGGATGGTCGTCAGGTATCAAAATCCGGAATTAATCGAACTGGAGGGAGCAGAGCTTACTGCTACTAGAACAAAAGCCAGGCAGGAAAGGGGGTTGGCTGATGATGGATATTCGGGGGACCCATGGTTTACGTGTTTAAACTCCGATCGTATATATAGTTGGGTCTCTGCCTACTCTACGAATTCACATAAAAGGAAGACCTGACTAAGCAAGTTTCTGTGTTATTGAAAACCAGGAGAGAGAACCGAAGTCGAGGAAGGAGAATCATATGAGTCCTCCTTAATTCACAAAGCCTAAAGTTGACGTTTTAAAATCGATTTTCTGAAAAAAGAAATAGAAAGACGAGCAATCAGTGAAGCTCTTTCTGTATCTACGGAATCATTAGAACCGCAGGCCCGGCCTGCTGACCCTAAAGACACGAGCTCAACCATTTGAAAAGTAGGAGCAGCTGAGCATATGCTAGAATTAGAATCACGCGTAATGAAGCGCTTGTCTGACTTATCTAAAAGATAGAAAAACCCTGCTACAAATGAGCGGCATATGAACGGAACGAGACCCTTCGAAAGACGAGACTCAGATCGGGGATCAAAAAGCCCTTTCTTTACGTACTATTCATTTGATGATTTGGAAGATTTTGGATATTCTCCGCAGGTGCAGATTTGGCGTCGGCCTAGGCTGATTTATACGTTGGATTTGGTACGAGAGCCTATGCTTTAGGAACAGGCTCAGGCCCCATAGCTTAAGGTGGATCGGATCCTACATACTTTTAACACAGACAGACGCAAAATTGGAAAAGAAATCATCAACTTCAACTGCTTCATGCCCCGGATCACGGGTATTCTTATTGTAGTTATAAACCCCACATTGGCTTGGCTACTGGAATCATTTATTTCCCTCTATTCTAGCTTCAGATTTGGCTTAAGCTTCGGATTCTTAAGATTAGGGGTAAAGAGGAGCTTTTGCTTTGGATGCTTCGGTGGGTTCGGATGAAAGAGCAAAATCTGACTCCTCAGTGGATGATTCGGCATCCTCGGGTGCTTATGTGTATGCTTTTTTCAGTTTAGGAAATGAAAATGGAATCCTATTTCTAGGCCTTCCGAAACTCGGTTTTAGGCTTGAACCTTCCCCTTAGGACCAAGCAAGGGCTGACATTAGCGAATGCTCATAACGTCCTTGCTTTCTCGATATCAGTAATTAAGGATCTATCCTCCTTCTGGTAGGTGCAAGCAAGAAAATGAATAACAATATGTATAAAAATTCCGTGAGCAGCGATTGAACTGAACGTTCCAAGTGCATCCAGCAGGAATCGAACCTACGAATTTTCCCCTTTATTAGGTCGGTATAGGTTTGGGCGCTTTAACCATTCAGCCATGGATGCAAAGAGACTGAGCGAGTGAACTAAGTTTTGGTATTCCTTCTCAAGCTTCTATTTCTTTCTTTCTTCCGTTAAAGGAGATTCGGGAAAAGATGGAATAGGAAGACGTGTTTCCAAAACGAACAAGATACGGGTTGAGAGAAGGGGAAGTTAGCAAAGTTAGACAAGATTGGAATGGGCATAGGAACATGTATTGATGTACCAGATCTGCTAATGCTCCCAGGTTGATGCGATGTATTCCACCAGTTGACTGAAAACTTGATTATTGGTATATCGATCGGTCCAACACGGATTGAAATAGAAGCCGGTTCGACAGGAAGCTTTTGAAAACGCAGTGCACCCAGGTAAATAAGGAACGAGATGAATACAGAGGTTAAACGAGCATCCCCACACCCAAAAGGTGCCCCACATAGGTCTCCCCCGAAACCCCCCCAGTCACTAAAGTAAACAACGTAAAAAAAGCACCAATTTCTGTACCGGTTCCGGAAGAGCGAAGAAAAAGGGGATGTTTTGTTAATAGGAAGAAGAAAGTGTTTATAGCCGTAGCGATATAAACAAGAATACTCATCCGAGCCGCAGGAACATGTACATACAGAATACGAGAATTTCCACCTTGTTGAAGATCTAGTGGTGCTACCCGAAGACTTAAATGAATAGCCATCGCTGTTTAAGAACAACCGAGATCCAATGAGAATTTGCGCGCATAGCTTTTGGTCTTTGACATCAAAAAAGAAGGTTGTAATAACGAAAAAAGACATGTGAGAATTTTGTCCTAGCTAGTGGAACAAGAAAGACATGCATCCATATTCTATACACAATCAAAGGATTTCCCTTAACGAAGAATTCCCCCTTGGCTTTGTTTTCGCTCCGCTCGTGCGTGGCACTCCTTGCTCGCTTCCGCGGCATACCGAAAAAAAAAAATCAAGGTTTTGAAAGCAAAAAAAAAAAAGTGGATTCCCTTTTGTGACCAAGAGCCCATCCTTGATCCAAGCCGAGTTTTTCATTCCTTAGCTTGGTGCAAAAGGCTGATCGCGGGTCCTTTTTCAAGCCCATCTCGAATACGATGCGGTATGGTACTCGTGACCCTGCTAGTGGCTGCCACTGCCTCACACTTAAATGCCGGCCGCCAGCTCTGTCACCCCCCCCCCTTACCCTCTACTTAAGCTTAAGGCATCCGCGACCTGGTTGGTCCGTCAAAGCGGCAGACTGACGCACCATATCAATCAAACTTGGCAAGTTTGTCTTGCTTGCCATCGTACCCCCGTTTTTGGCGTGAGTTTCTTCTGGGTCAGGAAGTCACTCGTCGCCACATTATCCGTCTGAACCGGAAAATCGCCGACCCGCCTCCACGTGTCCTTTCTAGTGC